>WIXG01000391.1:0-67655 GCA_009869945.1 Mesaphorura yosii | reverse complement strand
CTTTCTGCTACCGAGAAGCCTGAGTACACAATGGATAATATGATTTTAAAGAAATTGAAAAAATTTATTAATTCCGAGAATGAGATTAATTATCACACGAATCAACCTGCATGCTGTCTGGCTGAGAAACTTTGAACACCACTCTTCCTGTGCTTGACAAAGCTTCTGAGTCATGAATTTACCGCCAAATCCGAAGGTCGAGTTTGTATTGTTTCTCGCCGCCATAGCTTGGCAGGTTCTGTCACAGACAGGCGAAGTGCCGCTCCACCTGGAGTCCCTCTCCCGCTGTGCCTTTCACCTCGCCCACTTCTTCGACGTAGATCTGTCCGAGTCCGTTCTCCGCTCAAACGATCATGGCCAAGTCTTATCCGTGTTCAACGTCAGCCGACCCTCAGCACGACCACTACACCTTGTCCGGTTCACAAACTCGACATTTGTGTCCAACGCAAGTCTAAATCTGCGCGAGTCTCCGATCTGCTACGTGCACCTGCTCGTCCAGCCAGACCCGCACCCCATTCGAGAGCTATGCTGATCTCTTGTCCCTCCAGGTCGATACACCCACGATGTGGTTCATCTTCATCACAAGAGACCAGTCACATGGGATATCCTTGCCTTGGAACTCGCGCTTGTACGGGTTTGTACTACGAATGTTCAATATTCAAATACAAAATGGCGTGGTGGCCAAACAATTGCGATACTGCGCGCCGCTGGAGGAGTGGAATGAATTGCAGGCATTGACTGCCCTGCCCATCGCAACTTTGAACACCTGCTGCGGAAGCTTGATGGGTCAGTCGTTGCAAGTATTCCACTTAGAGTCCGCTGAGTACATAAATGCTTGTCTTAATCACGAGCACCGTCCGCATCTGCAGTTTGGAAATTATCACGCAGATACCAAATCGGCCTTGGTCATCGGTCAGAACGTGAATGGGTCCGTAGAGCACACTCACAGGCTCCAGCCGGGGTTATGGGCGTTGGTGTTCATCTCGGGAGGGCCTCTGGCCCGTCCCCAGCAATCCCCAATTGACATCAGTGACTCAGGGTACGCGTGGAGTGTCGCTGCTTTACTGCGAGTACAACAGGCGTCGAATACGCAATGATGTGAATTGGCTGGGAGTGTTTGACGGGCTTACGTGGTTGTTACTAATCGCCAGTGCTGCGATGGCCGTGTTCGTGGAAGGAGCATATGCTCATCGCGTTGATATTTTCACCTTTCTACGCTTGGTGCAGGGCGAAGCGACACTGCGGACAAAGCTTCATATAGGCATCGCCGTCACGGCGGCGTCCTTTCTTAGCCTGTATCAAAACTACGTGACAAGCAAGGCTCTAGCGCCAAATCCTCCACTCGTCTACGACACGGTGCCAGACCTGCTTCAAAGTGGTCACAAAATTCTGTACTGTGACATCCAGCGCAATGCAATCTGTCCCCCATTTTTGCCCCCTTCAGTCGCATACGTGGAGGATTTTGCCAGACTCAGAGTTCAACAACCAAACGCGAGTGAACTGGGAGTCCAATACGAAGTTTTCGACTCTTCAGTTCTCCGCCGGGGTCACGTGAGACAGGTGCACGCGGATATGGGAAAACTGAAGGAGCGGGAGCATCAGTTTTACAATCCCGCGCTTTGTCATGTCCTCAAGCAGATTTTGGGATCCAAAATCACATAACGTTCTTTGCTGGTCTCATGCGGAACGCCATGGCTGAACACATGCAAGCGCTTCAGAAGTCGGGTATTTTCCTCTGGTGGAGGCGGTGGGAGGTGTTTGCAATGGGGTTGGAGGTTGAAATCGAACGGGGACGTCTAGGTTGGGAGGATCATGACGGTCCCAGGCCGATAGCCATTGATTTCGAGGTCATGCGCATATTTCCAGTCTGCGGCTGTATCCTTATGGTCGCCACTCTCGTGTTTGTGCTGGAGTTGGCTCATTGGGCGTGGCAAAGAAGAAATGTATAAACTTTTGTAGTAAATGTGATTCTCCACGTGTAAACCCTCTTCAGGATTAAAGTGTTTACCGTTGAATGTCTAATGTGATTGCATTCGAATACTTTGTCTCGTTGGGGACAACCCGAACCATTAACATCGTGACTTTCTTACTGAAGACTCTGATTCTACTCCTCTGCCATCTGCTGGCTCTGTGCTCCTCCAGCTGAAGTCCCTCTTTCACTGCACCTTTCACCTAGTCTACTTCTTCGACGTCGACCTGCCCGATTCCGTGTTGAGCGCGAACGACTACGGCCAAGCGTGGACAGCGCCAGCCGACCACCAGCAAAACCTCCACATATCCTGCTGTCACCAAATTCAAGCAGAGTGGCCAATGTCAGTCTTAACATGCGCGAGTCTCCCACCTGCAACGTGCATCTGCTGCATCGTCGAGATACCACACGTTGAACTCCAACTCTGAGACTTCAACAATGGGCTGGACGACGAGGGCGAAGAGAGCAGGGCCCAGCGGGTCGCCTTGATGGACATGAAGCAGGACGTGAAGGAGGGAGGGAGGAGGGCGGTTCGTTCAACGTGAACTCAAAATCAAGAAATTGAGCAAAAGTTCGGTTTTAATTATGCGATTTATTGAGCAAATAAAAATACTGGCAGACGGTTGTTAAGGAATTTCTAATAAGTTACTATGGCACTGCCAGTGGCTGTGGCACCGGTATCGTTTTAGCATAGGCTTCAAGTGGAGGGGCTGGAACGGGAGCTACTGGTTCCACAGATTGACTAGTTCCCACTCCAACGGCCATAGTGTAAAGAGGAAGAGCAGGGGCGGGGTGCTTCTTTATGGCTCCACATACTCGCGAGCAGCACCTCCAGCAACACCACGATACAATGATAAGAGAAAGTACGGCAGAAAGCGCGAGTACGGGTCTAGTCCTTATCTCCATCCACCAAACGGCAGCCGGACAGTTTGCCTCGTCGGAGCCGTCCCCACAGTCGTCGTCTCCATCACAAACCCAATTTCGGCGGATGCATCTACCAGTTGCTGGGCACTGTAACCTGTCTCCCCGACACATCCCAGACCCGGTCGTGGCTGGTGACGCTGTAGTTGGAGCCGCGGCACAAGATGCGTCATAACAACCGGCGCCGCGTGCATCCTGTGAGAAATTTGTGCACACCGGCGACACGCACTGACCGCCACTGCATCTGAACTGCAGACCCTGGCAGCCAGCGCACCCGAGCTCGTCCGATCCGTCCCCGCAGTCGTCGTCGTAGTCGCAAACAAAGAGTGGCGAGATACACCGACCGCTCGCTGCACATTTAAATTGAATTGGGGGGCAAGAGCTGCAGCCGATTTCATCGATTCCCGAGGCACAATTCTTGACACCGTTGCACAGGGTCGACCGAGGTTTAGTGACCGAGTTGCCGCAGTAGATTTGGTCGTGCAAACTTGATTTGTTGAACGTCAGCATTTTCTCTTGGATCCACGACGTGTAGGAAGAGACGCGGGTGTAGGCCCCTGGAAAGTTGTCGGCCTGGCAACCTTTTCCCCACGACGTCACCCCACAAAGCACTGAGCGCCGAGGACCGGTGCTGCAAATCAGTGGACCACCCGAGTCACCCTTGCACGTGTCGGTGAAATTTAGGCCAGCACAAATCATGATCGCATCATCGTACTCGCTTTCGGGGTAAAATTGATTACAGACGCTGCCGTTCAGGATCGGAACGACGCCTGAACGCAAATTGGGCGTGATTGAGACAGCCTCGGCCTCCTGTCCCCCGTCTCCAGCCTCTGTTTCAGTCTCAGTCTTCCTCATCGTGCGTCCCCATCCGACAATTGTTGCCATTCCCTTGAAAATTTCTCCCGCCTGGGGCAACTCGATGGCCGCCACGTGATCGTTGAACTGAAACGGTTCCACCAGCACAAGCAATGCCAAATCGTTCGCTTCCGTCATAGAGTCATAGGCTGGGTGGGTGATGACCTCTGCGACCATACGAGTCTGAGTTTTCGGGTCTTGCTCGTCCGCGTCCAATTCGCTTTTGGCGAGTTTGCCAGCAACCACACTAAACCAGATTTTGTTGTCGGACCGCTGGAGAAGGAAACCTCCGAGCAGGGTGCCGGCGCTGGGATTTTGTACACAGTGTGCGGCAGTCAGCACAAGATTCGGAGCGATGATGGACCCGCCGCATTCGAGAATCATGTCCAGTGTTCTACCGTAGAGTTGAACAGTGTACGGAAATTGGTTCATGGATTGGACGGCGACACCTGCGAAGCGATACAAAGTTTAATGATGAGCCATTTACAAGGAAAAGTCCGCACAATACCTGAAGCGATTTTTAAGAGGTTATCAGTGCCCCGGTGCGGGGGTACGTAAGGGTATTTAGGAGCGGCAGCCGCAGACACGGCGGCCAGTACAGACAATTCAAGTAGCCACGAGAAGTACATTTTCTTAATCTTTGATTTTTGTAAATGATAAACTCCGATCGCGCGGACAGGGTTTATATAGCGACTATAAATTCTCTGGAACTGAAAGAATCCTGGGATTCCGATTGTCTTCGTCCTAACTCACGAATCGCCATATGATTTTTTGCTGCATTTTTTTGCTGCTTGGGTTTAGCGAAGACTCTGACGCATCATTTCGTCTGACGAAAGACGAAACGTTTGACTGTGCCAATTATAGCCCATCTGAAATGACATTTGAATAAGTTTGCACATTGTGCGTACACGATGACGTATCGATGGAGTGCAAAAAAATAATTCATTCGGAGTCAGCATTCGAGACCGAATCTCCATTTCTGCTTAACTCTGAAGCTTTTGATGAAGGTGAAATTTCTCCCAAACTCACCGAACGGTGGACAGCTGTTGTGTCCAGTGTCCAACCTTCAGCGTTGTTTCCGAATGAAAATTGGTCACAAGTGCAAGGAAAATCAAATGAGGATTAATTTTCTCCAAATATTTAAAGTATTGGCTGGAATCTAGTACTTGAACCTGAAATGTCTTCAACTGACGCCCAATGTCTATCCGAATATCCCGCAATTGATCTCCGAGGGTGCGGGTGAAATCCGGTATCCCCATAAAGTGTGCTAATCGGGTAACTCCTGTCCACATTGTAAATCTGTACACCTTCGCCAAGAAAACTCTTGACCCCACCCGGGACCCAATCCTAATTAGGGGCCAGTCCACTGCATTCTCCAGAGCAGCATGCGCCGCCATTGAAGCAGGGCGAACCACCTCGCATGCATTGCTGTAATTTGGACAATTGTAAGTGTAATTCAACTAAATATTTGAAACTTGGAAAATGTTGGCAATTACCCCGTCGATCATTGAGACCAGCCGACAACCAACAAGTTTGTTGCACCAAATGTAACCATGGTGAACAATTAGCGGTTAGGAGCTTCTTTCTAGTAAAATTGCATGATTTTTCAGTACCTTTGAGCACCACTTCAAACCTCGTTGAAAGCTGGCGAGGAAAGACAAAGTGAGTGAGTGTGGATCGGTTAGCGATTTGGATGTTCCTTTTATAGACCGAGTGGCAGTTTTCTTTCGATTCTAAAGCAGCCAACTTCAATCAATATGGCTAGAATACGAATTTTTGTTGTTGTTTGCGGTGTCAAATACGAAAAACAGTCCAACTTTTCGCACGAAATCTTGATAGTCAGTCAAATCGATAATTTTAATCATGAATCACGGCTCGATTTTCCATTGAATTACGACGCATTGTTAAACGTTTCGAAATCGTGCGCCGCTCTGAGTCAACGGGTCGTGTACTGCGGCGGAGAAGACACCAATCAACCGATATCGCATCAACCGCTTCTCACCATCACCGTCATGTTTCACAGGAGGATCTCCATTTGCTTGTTGGGGCTCCTGAGTTCTCCTGGTCGTGGTTCTCCATTATTATGCACGAATAAAGTTGCAAATTAATTTTTTGCCATCTTGTTAATTGCAAACTCGGACAAGGTGAGTAGTGGAAAGTGTACGCGGGAACGGCGAAACTGGACCTCAGTCCAGACATGGGCACCGAGTCCAAGGTCGCAGTCGCGGTCCCGATGCGATTCTGTCCCGAATTATTCCTGCAAGGCCTGCTGAAGAAGCTCAAGATAATGAGAAGTCTCCAGTGCCCGCACATTGTCTGGCTGCTGCGAGCGAACACGTCTGGCTACAACGTTGGCTTCACCTTTGCACTGCAGAATTTTCTAATATTTATTAATTTATATATTTTGAATATATAACTGAAAAAAAATCAAAGTCCCCGAAAAAATTTCACCAAAAGGCCAAAAGTTAAGGCTTTCCCAGTCATCAAATTTTCAAACTGCTATCACCCCAATCTCACGCTTTATTCATTCGATCACCTTTCATAATTCATTCAATCATTTTAAAAATCTGCCGCCGTCCCCCTTCAATTCCACCCTCCCAGGAACTTCTCGTCAATCTTTTGGATCTTCTTCTCTAAAATCTTTTGCAGCACTCGCTTCAATTTAAGCTTCTTCTTGAGCTTCTTCTTCAGGTTCTTCTTCTTCTTCTTGTACTTCTTGTAGCCTGTAGTAGAGAGAATGGACTCGATTACAGTTTTCCCATGGCAACAGACAGACCGGAATTGTTTTTTTTTCCACGGCAACTAATTTTTCCAGGTCGTTTTCCGTGTTTCCGTACTTCCGGCGACACTTATTCCATGATTTTCTCATGGCAACCAACAAAAATTTCATATCGACGCTCACCCTTCGAGTGCAGGATGGCAATGTCCTTCTCGCTCAGCCCCTTAAAGGGAGAGGTCAGGTCCCAGCCCGTGTAGTAATCCCCCTGCTGGCCTCCCTGCTGCGCTCCGTGTACGGGGTAGTGGTCGTAGAACCTGAGCAACAGTAAATTTAATCAATAATAACGTTCAGTGAACCGAATTGTTTTCTTTTCATTAAGATTTTGTACTTTATTCAGAATTTGTGTGATTATGAATCAATGAAATAAATTGTGACGTTATGTCGTTTTCACGAAAAAAAAATTTAATCACAGATTCCCATGGCAATGGAGCCTTTCCGACCAAACATTGTTAGAAAACCGATGAATAGACTAAAGACAGTTTAGAAACAAGACTCGAGAAAATTCTGAAAGTGGAAGAGAATAAAAAAAATCCTGACCATAGCAACAGGGAAGAAAAAAAAGCATCATAATAACAAACAAATAAAATTTTTTTTATTCTCATAGCAACAGCATAGTACACATAAAATTAAATCAACAAAGAGTACAGGGATTTAAAAGCTTCAAGCCAACCACTCCAACGCCTTAATCTTGTGATGCAGTAACAAACTGAGTATTTTCTTGAGCTCAATCTTGTTCTGGAGCATGGCAATCTTCTTCTTTGCTTTTAGCTTATAAATGTCGTACTTGAGCTTCATCTTCTCGTACTCGATCCCATGGCCCCATCCATGTTGACCATGACCGCCGTATTGCTGCTCCACCTGCCCGTGCGACATGAAGTGGACGCCGGGAGGGCGGGAGTGGAAGGGGCCGCTGTTTTATTAGATTTTTATAGAATAGTGAAGTGAGGATTTTTGATAGATTTTGAAGTAAAGAAAACCATGACAACAAACACGCACACACGCGGTAAAAAATGTGAATATAGAGAACGATGGCAACAAGCGCTCGAAAATAATTTCGAAAAGCCCTATGGCAACAGCGAAAACAGAAATTCCAGCATCCGCAACTCTTCTATATAAACTCCAAAAACTCGATCCCCCTTATAAGATACTGGCTCGCGACCTCACTCAGATCGTGCTTGACAATCTTGCCCCACTTTTTCGCCCTCACAATGGCCTTGTAGAGTTCTATACGGAGCTTCTGCACTTCGGGGTCCTGGTCCGGGTCGAACCCGTGCGGGGGGAGCGGCTCGGGGGGGTCGTGGTCGGGGACGTGCGGGGAGTCTTCGTAGGGGTACCTGCACCAAGCAGGAGTATAAGAGAACAGAACAGAGAGAAGTGTTTGTTTTGTGTTTGTTGTCATGGTTTTTCTATTTTAAAACTTTGAAATTTGAAAGTTTAAAAGGGACAGTCTCGAGAAGAAAATAAACTTCAGAAGCTGCAAACTCACCCAAACTCCGCTGGCGGGCCACCGTGTTTCCTGTTCTCGTGATCATCTCCTTTACTTATGGAAAACGTGAATGGCCACAGCACCCTCGGCCTTATAACTTCCTCCTCGTCGTCCTCCTCCTCCGCGCTGTACTTGTGCTTCTGCACAGGGGCGGGTCTCCTCTTTTGAGACTTCTTTTTCCTCTTCTCCTCCTCCAATTTCTGTTTGCGTTTGTTCTCTCGGATCATGGCGGCGAGTTCACGGGCGTACTCCTGCAGGAAAATGAAAAAGAGAGAATTTAGAGTCGGTATGGCGATGGGGTGCATTCGAAAAATGTTTGAAAAATTTCTGGCATGGCAACCGTGCATCCAACCTCAACAAACAATAATTTTAACAAACACTACGGGTCATAATTGCTTTGAACTCGGTTGCCGTCTGCCCTTGCGTGTTTGCATTTTTTTTTCACTCGTCCATCCGCTACCGTTGTGAAAGCTCGTCTCGAGAAACTCGTTTGCTGCCACTTTTCTCTCGTGTCGAACAACAGCGTACCAACAACGCGTTCACCGTTACTAGGCCAGTACCTCAATCTCGTCGTCTTCCTCCGTCGTGCTGTTTGAGGGTTCGAGTGATGCGGGCGGCCGTCCGTCGCGGGGTCGGAATTTGCTCTCCTCTGTGATGATTTCCTCCGCAGCCTCCTCTGCAGCCTCTTCCGCTAATTCTTCCGAGCTGAGGTCCATCCGGGCTGCCGGACCATCTTCAGCAGACTCCAGCGGAGGGAGAATGTAGACTGGACGCTTTCCATGCAGGTAGAATCTCTCCGCCCCGCCAATCGCCACGCAGGCCGTTAATACTAGCAGGAGTAGGAACTTCATGACCAAGTATAACTTCGAGTGACTGCACTCGCTCAGTGAAGAAGAAAGACTGACCGTTGCTGCTCCACATTTCGAGCGAAGATTTCTCGTCTCACGCCAATCTTACTCGGCTGTTTTCTCTTCCCAGGGCGAAGGCTGCTACAGTGACAGCGACTGACGACGACGGTTGCAAATGCAAAACTCGTCCAAGGTTGCGAAACCCGTTTATGACTGTTGTTACTCTCTCGCCAAAACAGCCCATCAGCAGACGACGGTCGTCATCGGTATGGGAACGAACTCGTTTCCCCATCGGCCCTTTTAATGCAGATGCCAAGGCGACTACACACCAAATCCGAGACAAAGATATTCAGAAAGACAACGCACAAAAGTTTCCGTTAGTTTCCATGGCCGGTTTCCTAACCCATTTTCTTTTTCACACACACATTACTCATCAGCATTTATTGACACGCGACGCACAAGGAGAGAAGTTAATGACTGTAGGCAGACACACTCTAATTACGATAAAGTAGGAATCCTTAAATAGTCTAAAGAGCCGCCTCACAGCTCATCATGCCCCTCATCCTCCTTCTCCTCATCCTCATCCTCATTGTCATCATCAGCTGGAGGGGGCTTCTCCGCGTCGGCCTTCTTCTTCTCCTCTTCGTCTAATAATTCTTTAGCTTTCTTCTCCGCCTCCTACAGAGAGAGTGAGAATATATTGCAGGGGGTCGGATAATCCCTATGGAGACTCCCACAAAACTTTAAGCAAAACTCACCTGGTTCCCGATAATCTTCCCCCTCTCCTTCTCCGCCTCAGCCAAATCATCTCCAATGAGTATATTGTCGAAGATCGTCCCTGCCTTGACCTGCCATAAGTCTAATCCCACTCCGCAAATCTCAGGATAGCGGTAAATCTCCGAGTCTGGTTTGTAGTCGGGGTTCTCAATCTCGGGATGGACCCAGGGACCCTTGTAGGCGGGGTTCTCGATCTGCTTTGGTTTCCACTCTCCTGCAACAAGAATTTAAATGTGATTAGATTTTTTAATGACAAGACTCGTAGTTTTGGTTTTCCCTCCCGAGTTTTTCATTACGCCATATGGCACGATTTTCAAACCCCCCTTTACTCACCCTTGTAAGCAGGGTTGTCTATTTGGGGAGCCTCCCACTCTCCGTCCATCTCGTCATCCCAATCCTCAGGCTTGGTAGCTTCTGGGTCGGAAATGTGCTCAGGCTGGTCCCAGTCCTCAGGCTTAGTATCCGTCTCATCCGCAATTGTTGGGTTGTCATCCCAATCGGAGGGTTTCGAGGCGGCGGGGTCTTTGATCTGCGGAAATTAAGTCCAGATTAGAGATTGGAGTCAAGTTTAAAAGATTCCAATTTTAAATCTCATTTTAATAACCCACCTTCTTCGGCTCCAAAAAGTCCCAATCGTCCTCCAATGAGCCACTCTGCACCTTCTCACCATCAATAAGGACTTGGTAGGTCTGGTCTGGTTCTACTATTAAAGTGTAGACGTGAGTGAAGACGTCGTCCTTGCAGCGGATGTCCCTTGATTTTAAGAAAAGATTCATTAGAAACCCGAGATTGACAAAAAGTATCAAAGATGAACCTACTTCTTGATCAAATGATTCTTCCCCTTGTAGTTAAATATGACGTGGACTTTTTTAGTCCCTGGACCGCAGATGTCCGGTCCAAACATGATTAGGTATGGGGTTTCTCCATGTAAGCTTTCAGGCTCTAAATTACAGTCGAACACTTTCAGATACCCTCCTCCGCAGTCAATGTTCTGCTCGTGCTTCACGCTGAACTGGATTACTAATGGGGACTTGGCGTTTGAGAAGGGACTGAATTTGGTGGACGTGGCGTAAAAGTGGGCGTCCTGCGTTGTTTTGATACCTGCGAAGAGAATTGTTTAGAATCGTTGCTATGGGACCACCCAGTTGGTCAATTCAAGAACGCCAGTTTTCGCAATGGATAATACTCACCCTTGTCCGCCTCATCAGCCGCAAACTTTCCTGAGCTTAATTCAAACTTTCCGAAATTCTTCCCGTCGTGCTTCGAATTCGTCCACCGCGACTCCCAGTCGTCCGTGAACTGCTCATGAAAGTGGATCTTGGCGGTGGCCACAGTGACGGCCAGGAGGAGGATTAAGAACTTCATTGTTGGGTGGTTGTGTGATTTTCGAGTTGGAGTAGTGACTTTAAACTTGATCACTCCACGGCAACAATCTGAACACTGACACTCTCAAGTCTTCTGAGGCGAATGGCTGGAGAACGTATAAATATCCGTCCGGCACGTCTCTGCTGCTCCTCGCTTCAACTCGTGAATTGTCATTCTCCCATTGGCTGTACGAATGCGATGCAAGCGTTCCACCAATGAGAGGCGAACGTGTAAGAGGAGCGAGGAAGCGGAGGCGCTAGTTGTTCGGCGATGGAGCGGAGGCGTTGCCAGGCGTGCGGAGGCGTCAATGAACTTGCTCGTTTCGCAACGTGCCCCGTTCTGTCATTTGCATGCATTGCACACGCTCTCTTCCAGCAGTCTCTCTCAGGAAGCAAAGTGGAAAAAACGGTCTTCATTAATTTCTGATGAAAAAGAAACGGGTTGCCATGGGCGAAAAACACATGCAGAAAAACATTTTTTTTATTCCTCCTACAAAAATAAATATACTCTCCACGTATGGCTCTATATGTATGGCTACTCTCTTCTGACTACCTCCTGTCCGCACTTGATCTACACCCTCGTCCCCGGATTTCTGCTTCGCACAAAGTTAACGAGCTCCTCCGAGTCCTCGCAAACGAAAGGTTTAAGGTGGTGGCAGGCGACGTCGTGCCATTTGATCCCGTCATTATAAAAGTTGTTCAAGATTGAGAGGCAGGCCTCGTCGTTGCCCTGTAAAAATATTTAGATTTTGGGTTGGGGAAATGAGGTGGTTTTGCAGCTGGTTGCCATGGGGGACGCGGGAGACGGAATAGGGCGGGAAAATCCCTCTTCCGATTCGGAAAACCCATCCGGGCCCCAACGCTCTTTTTTTTCTCACCGCTGTCTCCATGGCAACCGTCCCTGAAAGCACTCACCTGCGCAATCTCCCTGTTGTCAGGCTGAGCACGCCCAAACCCTCCCGTGTGCGACCAGTCCCCGTTCGCCCTGTTGTTTGTCGGCCCGACACGCGCTCCCGAACCACTCCAGAACCAGCCATTCACTAGGTTAGGTTGAAGGTCTGTGGGAAAAAAATTCAAAAATTACCGCCCATAAGTCAAAAATAAAAGAGCATAAAAAACCCTAAAAATCTCACCCGGTCGATTGCACCCCGAAAAGTTACACTTCCTCCCACTCGTCCAGATGTACCTCACACGCCCCCTCGCTATCCTCTGCTTGATAAAGTCGTTCTCAGCTGGTGTTTCTATGGAGACGGCGTCCATGCAGTGCCGCCTGCAAATGTTCCTCGCGTCCAGCCAGTCAACTTCTAGATTGCGGGTGGGCCCGTGCTCCCAGCTGAAAAAGTAGTTGTGGGTCACGCCGCGCGGGTCGCGCCAGGAGGCGTGGCGAACGCCTATAGAGGTTATAGTTTGTGATTACCATGGGGAATTTTGGGAATCACGAAGCGGGTCAAATTTTCAGAACTGCAGAGCAAATACTTTCCCTTTTCATATTTTCCCGGGGCACAACTTTCTAAAAAATTCTCGAGCTTTCTAGAGCGCCCCCTTAAAAGAGACATGACCCCTCCCTTCAAACTTACGGTTAGCGCACGAGCGAGGGTCGGGAAGGGCGAGCTGTCGTTGCCCGGCAACGACAGCGGCGAGGAGCAGGAGCGGGAGAACGGTTCTCATGGTAACGGCAGCAGCAGTAGTGTAATGACACCACACGAACGAACAATCGATGTTCGAAGACTGAAACTGGGTCCCCATCCACTCTCCCCGCTTTTATACGGCGACCCCGTTTCCCTCTCAATTAAGCTTACGAATACTGCACGGTCGCAGATGAGCCAAGAGAATCGAGATGATCAACTCTCGTTACATGGTTGATTGTTGCCTTGGTGAGAAAATCTCGTTTCAACCAAACACGCTCATCAAATCAGCGAGCGTCTTCACAACCTGCCTGCAGCTCGATTGCAGTGCTCGTGCCTGAAAAGGAAAGGGGAATTCGTAGTAAACCAGGTTAAGACGCGCTGTTTGCATAGAAAGTTTTTGGCCCACAAACGACGATGGTGAGTCGCTTTTGTACGCGGTTCGCGAAAATGTAAGCTGGTAAGGCACGAGAGATGAGAAAAGTGACGGGGCTCCTGCCGCTGGCGGCGATCGTGTTTTTAGAGGAATGTAAACGAGTCAGAATTGCATAACACCGCTTTAAGGTTTTAAGGTTAACTCTCACTCTTCTTCTTCTCTCGCCTTAATGTTGATTGCTGGTTTGGGGTTTTCTGTTGACATAGTAACATAGATTTTCATAACGGAGTGGTTCTAGACTCCAGTAGAGACTGGCACTCAATCCAAATGACCAATGTTTCTCGGTTGCCATGGAGACCGGTACTCGGTTTTTGCAATGATTTCCGGGAGGCTCGTCAAGAAAGAAAAAGGCGAGAGTCAGGAAATGCTAACGGGAGGAACGACTAGACGATTCAACATCAAATACGCTACCTGAACTGTCACTGGACAAGCTGAAAAACTCGTGGAGACAAAGAACTCCCATACAAACACACTGCACAAGCAGTATACACAAGCACGGCGGCTCCACCCTCGATTCGCAAATTCTCAGAACTCCCGTGACGTCAGCTGTGATTCTGGGAACTGAGCGCAACACGTTGCTATAGCAGAGCCTGTTTACAACTAAAGAGTGTATACAAAAGCGGAGAATTCCGAGAAGTGGACGAAGGCAGTTCAGGGGAAGTGGAAGCCAGCAGCCAGAAGTTAAATTCGATAGCAGATTTATAGCCAGTTAATTCCTCGATTAGTGTTCTTCAGTTTAGTATTCCGGCAGTGGATTCTCCCGTGTTTTCCACAGACATTTTATTCCATCCTGAATTCCCAGCATAAGGAACAATTTTAGCCATCGCCACGACAAGAACGCAACACCTGCAGCGATGAGCCTCTGGACAAAAGTGCAAACTCTGGCGCAGCCCTCCGTCCAGCGGATCCACTCTTTGTATGGGGAGCACTTCCCCATCGAAGTCAGGTCCATGCTGGCTGTTTGGATCGAGGAGAAGATTATCGTGGGGGGTGGAGGGGCGGTGGTGGGGTGAGAGTATTTACTTTTTGGGACGCTTTAAAATTGGGTCTCAACTTTCTTATCTCCCTGCAGGACTCCCTCTACACAACCCCAACTAACGGAAATCGACCCCGACAACCCGGCCCATGAGAACTACATCAAATCCTTTCTGGCTGAGCTGTTATTACAGTTGGAGACGAAAGCCAATCAGTTAGAGGACGATCCCTACTTTTTGAGGGTTCGTCTCCTGAACGCTGTTGGGAATTTGAGGCAGAGATACAGTTTGGATCCGTTTCAGCTGTTTAGGTGAGTACTTTGACAAGTCTGCACCCACCATGCGAAAATTAAATTTTCTCGAGTAATCTAAGTGAATTTGCCATGGCAACGAATTTTTTTTAATTACTTTAAAACTGCCTGAATAATTCTGAATGAATTTGACCATGACAACATATTTTTTCTTAAATAGATTCCTCAAGCACGCCCTCTCGATGGAGCTTGGCTACGCCTCCTCCCTCCACCATTCAACAAATTCCGAGTCGGAGTTAATCAACAACACCCTCGAATCAATCAAACGTAGAACTATGGAAACTGGAGAGTTATTACGCCGCATGGAAGGCGACCAGGAAGCATTCGCAATCAAATGCCATGAGAGGCAGAAACTAGAAGGAATTTTGCACTTGCACCGTCTGCAAACACAGCAGCAAGGAGCCACAGCACAGCAGCAGCAGCTGAGCGTCAATTTGCAGCAGCAGACTGCGAGGTTGGAGTCGGAATTGAAATCAAAAGTCACGGATTTGATGAGGATCAAGCATGAATTGGAGGAGAAGATTGGGGGGACGGTTGTGGAGTTGAGTAAACTCCAGGTTAAGATTCTGGATGAGGAGTTGACGAGGTGAAGATTTAATTTTAATTTTTGGCGGGGTTTTTCTATTTTCAATTTTCGGAGACTTCTATTTTGAAAAACACTTTAAATCTCCGTCTGGAACCTTTTTTCAATTTTTCCCTGAAAAACACTTCAAATCTCTCCCGCAGGTGGAAACGAGAGCAACAACTCGCTGGGAACGGAGCCCCCCTCAACAACAACCTTGACACACTCCAGTGCTGGTGCGAAGACCTGGCTGAATTGATTTGGCACAATAGACATCAATTGAAAGAGGCGGAGAGGTTGAGGGGCGGGATTCCAGGGTTTGGAGAGGGCGGAGTTCAGGATGGGCTTAGGGGGTTGCAGGAGAAGGTGAGTTTTTTTGTTGGGATTTATTCTGGGAAATTTGAATTTTTTTTTCAAATTTGGGACTTGGTTCGATTATTGGGGATTCCTTTGATTTGTGCTGTTTGCGTAATTTTTTGAAGTGACATGGAAACTTGTTTTATGCCCTAGGGCTTGCTTTTTTTCATTGGGAATCTAAGATTTGTTTGACTAATTTTCCCATCCGACTTTTGTGGGCCCGTAACGGAGACCGAGGACCTCAAGCCCCACTAAAGCGGGGGCTCGGGGCCTCGCCACCTCCGCTGGTAGCGGCGTGGCCCACCGCTTGGCCTTCGGCGGAGAAAACTACCGGCGCTCCTTCCCCGCGGGGGGAGGGGGTTAGTGTCTTGGCGGTTTTCAGTATCGCCAAAGGCGGGCCACACCGCTACCGCAGAGCGAAGGAGTCGAGTGGCCTAGCCCCAAGTCGCTCGACTCGTTCACGACGCCCCCCATCTATCTTCCAGGTCACCCAACTCCTCTCCTCCCTCGTCACCTCAACCTTCATAGTGGAAAAACAACCCCCACAAGTGATGAAGACAAACACCCGCTTCGTCTCCACCGTCCGCCTTCTCGTAGGAGGGAGGTTGAATGTCCACATGACTCCTCCTCAAGTGAGAGTAGCGATTATATCAGAGTCCCAAGCAAATTCTCTACTAAGGAACGATAAAGGAGAGAAACCCTGCGAGACGAGTGGGGAGATTCTGAATAATACTGGGACGATGGAGTACCACCAGGGGACTAAGCATCTGAGCGTGCACTTTAGGTAAGTGGATCACCTTTTTCATAGGCTTCTCTACTACTATTGACCATTTTTAAATCCCGCAGAAACATGCAACTCAAGAGAATCAAGCGAACAGAGAAGAAAGGCACCGAGTCCGTCATGGACGAGAAATTCTGTCTCCACTTTCAGTGTCAGTTCACCGTGGGGGAAAAAGAGTTGATTTTCAAGATCTGGACGCTCTCCCTCCCAGTTGTTGTCATAGTGCATGGGAATCAGGAGCCTCATGCGTGGGCTACGGTTACTTGGGACAACGCTTTCGGGGAGCCGGGGAGGATGCCGTTCCAGGTTCCGGAGAGGGTGCAGTGGTACAGGGTGGGAGCTGCTCTCAATGTTAAGTTCAAGGCGATGACGGGGCGGGCGTTGACGGAGGAGAATTTGAGGTTTTTGGGGGAGAAGGGGTTCAGGTGAGGATATACGGGGAGCCCGTCGCCATAAAAGACTACCGGCGCAAGTGCCGGATCTTCCACTCCGTTACAGCTGGGAAGTCCCAGAAACAAAATCGCCCAAATTAAACTTCCTATGAAAAAAAAACAAAGTTCCAGAATGCAAAAAAATTCAAAGTTCCAGGAAAAAACAGCCCAAAACGAAAGAAATGCACTCAATGATGAAAATTTCAAAGTTCCAGAGACCCAATTTTTTTAAAAAGGCGGTGTAAAAAACATCCGCAAGGCACCCAAAACCCAAACAACTGACCAAAAATCATCATGGCAACTAAAATTTCTAAAGAAAAACTTTTTTCTAAATCAACAGATCCCCCTCTTCAACGCAAAACGACCTCCTCCCCTGGTCACAGTTCTGCAAGGACCCGCTCCCGGACAAAACGTTCACTTTCTGGGAGTGGTTCTACGCCATAATGAAGCTGACGAGGGAGCATTTGAGGGGGCCGTGGGTTGACGGGTCCATTCTCGGGTTCGTTGGGAGGCAGCAAGCTGAGGATATGCTGAGTTTGAGCCCTCCGGGGACTTTTATGCTGAGGTTCAGCGACTCGGAGTTGGGCGGGGTTACCATAGCGTGGGTTCACAATGGTGAGTACGTTTCCTTTTAATGGGGGATTCCTTTGCGGGGGCCGGGAAGTATTTTTACTATGAAAACCCCCACAAACGGTTTAGCTAACCTAACCTAACTATCTCGCAGACCAAAAAGTGTACTCCCTCGCCCCCTTCACCGCAAAAGACCTAGCAACCCGCTCCCTCGCCGACCGCATCCACGACATCTCCCATCTCCACTACCTCTACCCTACTAAGGAGAAGGACCTTGCTTTCGTCAAGTACTACACTCCACTGCCCGACTCTCAACCGACGAGTGGGAAGGGCTACGTGAAGCCGATGCTCGTGACGCACATTCCGGGGTGAGCACCATTTCAAGGTTTCTATGGCTGTAGCTTTTAGCAGCAGTTGGCATTCAGAAACCATGACTCGCCAGGGTAAACACTTTTTTTGATACGCAGACTCGCCGACGTCACCTACTCATCCCCCTCAACGCCAGCCAGCAACTACCCAGCCAGCCCAGGGGACGTACTCCAACAGGCCGCCGTTGCGATGGGTGACTTTGTCCCAAGGTAGACTCTACTTATTAGGGAGAGGCGTAAAGAATAGGATTTTTTAAAACAACCTTTCCAACTCATGTGAATAAAGCAGCGTTTCGGTTTTTTTCCTTTGATGATTTTTACTGTAAAATCCGCCTCGTCGAGAGAAGGTGCGCAGTGAGAGAGAGGCTCCCAATTTTTTCCAGTACACTTGACTTTACTTAATGAAAAAAAATCCTATTCTTTTTCGGCTTTTATGATTTTACGCGGGAAAAAATTGGGGACTCTTTACTGCTCCGCAGTGACCTTCTCTCGACGATGGAGACGATGGAGGCCAACTACGACGACTTTGGGCTCGAGGACTTTGACCTCAACTTTCAGATTGAGAGCTGGGCGTCGGCTGGTGATGCTGGGAGCGGGGGTTTTAAGCAGGAGAAGCAGTAAAGAGCTTAAATAAATAAAATTTGTCTTTGTTGCCATGAAGATGAAAGGACTGGATTCATTTTGCAAACTCCGTCGGCCCCCGAGCTGAGAGAGTTTAAATAAAATGAGCATGTTGCCATGAGTATTTTCTCATTTTACAATTGCACCCGAATCCCGACTTTGGTTGTTGGTCTGGTGCTGTTCCGAGTTGCAGCAGGCATGCACACAAAGCAGCGAACACGCCACTCGCACGTGACTCTCACCCGAGGACCCACTCTTTGAATCGGTAGTCAGCTGTGTGCGTACTCTCTCGCTGCTGGAATCTCCCCGGAATTGTTGCTGGTCAACAATTGCAGCAGCGGCCCTCCGAATTACTCCACTGCCATGGCAACAACCACCCAGAAGCAAGAGTTCTACCAGATTACGGACGAGCACGGAAACCTCGTAATTTGAGTGTTTGACTAGCAGCCGAGTGTTTGTGTGCCCGTAACAATAATAATGATAACGAAAACGGTTAACCAGCATGAGTATGAGGTAGCTTGTTTAGAGTGCACCATCGCCATGACAACCCTCTGAAATTAATATTTTCTCCAACAGAAATCCGGCTACCTGAAGAGAGCAAACACCTCGAAACTCCACGACATCTTCCGCAAGTACGCCACCGTAACCATAGAAAATGAGGATTTCATAACAACCTCAGACTTCGTTCGCCGCTTCCTCGGGCTCTTCTCTACGGAGGATTACAATAAGAAATCTGTTAAGCTCCTCGGCGGGATTATCGACACTTCGAAGGATGGGCTGATTTCTTTCCCTGAATTTGCAGCGTTTGAAGGGTTGCTATGCAGTCCGGATGCACTTTATAAAACTGCCTTTCAATTGTTCGACACGAGGGGGACGGGGCATGTGAGCTTTGAGGAATTTGCTGAAGTTTTAGTGAATACGGAGCTCCATGCTAAAATCCCCTTTGATTTGAATGGGGCGTTTGTTGGATTGTACTTTGGGAGGGACAAGCGGAGGGTGATTGGGTACAATGAGTTTTCACAGTTTCTTCATGTGAGTTTTTTTTTTAATCTTTGGGGGGTTCTCGTTTGTAGAGGGTTTTTGCGAAGGTTGAAGTTTGTTTCTTAGGCAGCAGGGTTTTGTGGGCAAGTTGGACAAAGTTAGGTTAGGTTGAGTATGCGGGGGCCGAGGGAGGGGGTTCCTCTACAGAAACGTGCGTTAGGTTAGATTAGACTAGGCCGAGGTAAGAGGGGTTGAGGGGACTGAAGGCAGGATTTTGCAGATGCTCGAGATTGGGTTTTCGACATGAGTTGCGGGGTTTGATAACACCATCTTTCTCTCGCAGGACTTCCACGAGGAGTACGCGGTGGAGGCGTTCCGGCGCCACGACCCTACCGGGACGGGGTTTATCTCGGCCATGGACTTTTACCACATCATGACGAACATCAAGTCACATTTACTTACGAGGCCGGTGGCGGATAATTTGGTGGCGGTAAGTGTAGCGAGGGTGGCGGAGCAAATTAGTCGAGCGGCAGAGAACCGCCAGGGGAGCGGTCCTCGGGCGCTCGAATCCTTCGCTCCGCCGCTAGAAAAGACCGCCTGCGGCGAAAACTACTGGCGCAAGCGCCGGAGATCAACCGATCCCCTCACCCGCCTCCACAGTCCATGCTGGAAGTATGGACCAATGTGGGGACTCATCGAGTTCTGACCTCGCCCCCAGCAAACCCGAAGAAACCCCCATCAGAATTTCAAAAGTCAGAATCTTGAAAAAAAAAGTCCAAAACCGACAATTGTTTCAAAATAGGCCTGCCCGTCCTCCTCGACCGTCTCCTTCCCGTTCTTCATCGCCTTCAACTCCCTGCTTAATCAAATGGAGCTCGTCAAGAAAATCTACCTGCAAGCAACGGCGAATTCTCGCTCTGCCCCGGTCACAAAAGAAGAGTTTCTCCATTCGGCGCAGATGATGAGCCAAGTAACTCCACTCGAGGTTGATATCCTCTTTCACCTGGCTGGATTGCTCCATGGAGGGGCCGGGGGGAGGATTGTGTACAGTGATTTACAGGTGAGGTTAACTTCGAGCGCAGTACTTTCAGCCGCCCGTCCACCTTTCTTTGATCCCCGGTTCTATCGCAGGTCATCGCCCCTGAGCAGTACTTTAAGCAGATCACGCGCCGCCTCGCCGACCTCAAAGTAGTCGAGAGCCCAGAAGAGCGTGGGGTCTTCATCCAGATCGTCGAGTCCGGGTACAGGTTCACGCTGGGGGCGCTGGCGGGTGGTACGTTTTCTCGCGTATTTTTTCAAGTTTTTACCATGACAATTTTTCTATTTTTATACTGGAAACGACAAAACATCGCGATGAACAGCCAAATCAGTTCAAAAATACACTTCATTTTCAAACAAATTTTTCAAAACGAGTTGTCATGACAATATTTCACCCCCAAAATTGCATTTAACCAAGATTTTAAAAAAGATTTCACCAAGACAACGACCATTCTGAATTTCACTGGCAGCCGTTTTAAAAAGACTGAGATTTTGCCATAACAATTATTTTTCAAAACGAGTTAATATCCCAAGATCCCATTTTTCCCAAATCTTAACCATGCCAACGAATCTTCCCAACAGCCGTCGGTGCCACCGCCGTCTACCCCATCGACCTCGTCAAAACCCGCATGCAGAACCAGCGGACAGGCTCCTTCATAGGGGAACTCATGTACAAATCCAGCTGGGATTGCTGTCGCAAAGTCATCCGCCACGAGGGACTCACTGGGCTCTACAGAGGCTTGCTCCCCCAATTAATGGGAGTGGCCCCCGAGAAAGCTATCAAATTGACGATGAACGATTTAGTTAGAGACAAATTAATGGACCAAGATGGGAATATAAAGTGGTACGGGGAAGTGATTGCGGGGGGCTGCGCGGGGGCGAGCCAAGTAGTCTTCACTAACCCGCTGGAGATTGTCAAGATCCGGTTGCAGGTTGCTGGGGAGATTGCGAGTTCGGGCGGGAAGATTAGTGCTCTGGGAGTTGTGAGGGAGTTGGGGTTCTTTGGGCTTTACAAGGTGAGTGCTACTCTTTTTAGTGGGGCCCCTCTAATAAGCCTCAAAATTGCAGGGAGCGAAAGCCTGCTTCCTCAGGGACGTCCCCTTCTCCGCAATCTACTTCCCAGCGTACGCCCATACAAAAGTCAAGTTTCAGGATGAGAATGGGTATAATAGCCCAATAAGTCTTCTTGTGAGCGGGGCGATTGCAGGCGTTCCGGCGGCGAGTTTGGTGACCCCGGCGGATGTTATCAAGACGAGGTTGCAGGTTAGTTTAGGTTTTTTAGCACATCTTATGTGCTTATGGATTCCATACAATTTTTTGTATGGGTCATGATCAGAGAAATATAGAGCTTCAACATACCCCTATAGCTTAGAACAATTACCGATCTTTTTCAAAATTTACTCCGCTGTGTGACCGACCATATATTAAATGTGGCAATTTTCAGTCACGTAGTTTGAGATGTGCTTTCGTTCTCATTACTTTGTAATGATTATTTGAGTTGGGTTAGGTTAACCGTTTCCCGGTGGGGTGTTCCCCGGTTTTAATTTTTTTCTTTAAATTTGAATAATAATTTTAAAATAATTTAAAAAAAAATCCCCCTTACAACTCCCGCAGGTCGTCGCACGCGCAGGGCAAACAACCTACTCCGGAGTCATGGACGCCACAAGAAAAATAATGGCGGAGGAGGGCCCGAAAGCGTTCTGGAAGGGGGCAGGTGCACGTGTATTAAGATCATCACCCCAATTTGGAGTTACTTTACTAACTTACGAGATCTTACAAAGACTTTTCTATGTGGACTTTGGGGGGACGTGAGTCTTTTAAACATTTTTTCAAGTTACAAAAATTCGTTGCCATAACAATTTTCATGTTTGCAGCCGCCCCACCGGTTCCGAGGTCCAAGTCCCCGCTACTACGCTATCAGACGTCAAATCACACAACCCAGACCACATTGGGGGCTATGAAGTCGCAATCCCTATATTAAGTGGGATCGAGTCTAAATTCGGGTTTAAATTGCCGAAATTCGCGGTGGGAAAGTTGTAGTAGTTTGTTATTCTAGTTGTTGTGTTTGGATTATTCTGTTCCTAGGACGACACCATAGCCTTATTTCGTTACAGTGTTTCTCCATGACCATGGAGACAATCGTAGCCACTTTCGCTTTAATTTTAACCCTTGCACTCAGCAGTAGCAGTATTTCCCGACGAGTATTTAGAGCCACACGATAGTATTTCGGCATGACAACAACGGTCTCTATATAAAGTATTCTTTAAAAAAAAGTATTCTAATCATGACAAGAAATTCGGTAGCAGTATTCACCATTTAGCAGATACTCAACATTGTTCAAACCTCATGACACACGCAAGACGAGTCTCTATGGCAACCAGGGCGCTATGCACGGGCTTTAAAAATTTGACATATCAAACCGGAAATTTGTACAGACATGCTTAAATGTAATGAGTGTGTAAATTTCGGGAGCCTTCATTCGAAAATAAAGATGTTCTTCTGAGAGACGAGAGTTCACAAAGAAACTGCACGTTCATAAACACAGCACCGCGGATCTGATGTGTTCACAAACAGTGATCCGATCCCGAGAAAGTGCGAGCATGCGCCATGGCAACTCTAAAAAACTTCACAGCTCTCATCAGCTGGGAATCCGTGAAACGGAGCAGCAGCACTGGCTTTCTTCTATGAGCGAGCTCGGAGGCCATTCCAATGCACTGTACTTTTTCTGTATGTGGGTCACTCGCACGAAGGAGACTAGGAGAAAACTATAGAAACTGGTGCTACACTTAAAATACTCCTCGAATTTAAAAGCCAGACTCGCCCCGCAATTGAAACAGACATGGCGACCGCTGCATCAACAATTGTCGCCACGCCAACCCCGAGCCGCCCCTCCCTCCACCGCTCCTCGGCAATCACATCAACCCCACCACCATCCGCACCAACACCAGAACCCCCACAGCAAGAAGACAATTCAGAAGCCCTGACCCCCCTCGAACAATTCTTGCTACAAACGCTATCTAAAAACACCAAAGACAGAAATCTAATGCTGAGGATAGAAGCGGATTTGAACCAGTTTCTAAAAGACAGCGAGCAATCACTCGCCTTCCCCTCCATGTCCTCGTATCAGAGGATGCTCGTCCATCGGATAGCGGGGTGGTATGGTTTAGAACATAATTTGGAGAATTCGAGTGTTGTCGTGGCGAAAAAAGAGGGGGCGGTGCAGCCTGGGAGGGGGCTCAGGGAGTTGGAGAGGGTGGGTGGACAGGTGAGATGAATTTTTGAAATTTCCATCATTCCTTGAGATTTGGCTCATTTTTTTGACTTTTCTAATGGGGGCTTTATTAAATTTTCTTTGGTTGGGTTAGGTTAGGTTAGGCTGTTTGGCCATTTATTTCTGGGCGACTCTTTTCTTGGCGCTATTTTTATAGGGGGACTTTGAAAAATCCTAGTTTTTTTGTCTTTTTCCATTGACAAAGCATTAAATCTTGAAAACAATTCAATAACATGAAGGGGCAAACCGAACTCTAAAAAAGGGAACAATGCAGAAAAGAAAGGCCTCATTCACACTCGAATGTCAATGGAGTTTCCCTTCAGTTTAAAGAGGGATTTCCCCCGGGATTTTCAAAATGTCCGACTTTGGACTCGGACTTGGCGACCAGAAACCCCAAATAGAGCTTCTCAAACACTTTTTTGCTTGAATATGAAGGCCAAGTCCGAATCCAATTTTCCCGAGTTCAAAATCACGGAGGAAATTTTGAAAACAGGCCAGAAGGGCCAGAAATAAAATAGTGACTTTCATGTTTTTTTTGGTCTGGAGGGCCGCGAAGCGCTCCGACCGTTTTTTTAATGGGATCCAGCTCAGTTTCGGTGCTCCGTTATGCAGATCGGGCCGTCTGCGGCGAAGAAAACTAGCGCCTCACCCGACCCCCTCTCGGGGTCCGGCCCCTTCCTCTGACTGTATGGAATGGGATCTCCGGCGCTTGCGCCAATAGTTTTCTCCGCCGCAGGCGGTCTTTTCTAGCGGCGGGGCGAAGGATTCGAGCGGCCAAAGACCGCTCCCGTGGCGGTACTCTGCCGCTCGACTCGTTCACGACGCCACCCCCAAATCTTCTTGACAGAGCGCCGCCCCTCCCTGGACGACACTCTCCCCAAACCCACGCCTACTAAAAGTCGAGTCGTTCAACGCGCCCTCCTCCGTCACCACCCGCCCCTTCGTCTCCAAGTCCTACTCTTTTGGGGGCTACCAGAGGAGCTGGTCTCAGCAGGGAAGTTTTAGTGGAGGTGTGCCCGGGAGGGGTCCCTTTTGTAAGTCTAGAATTTTATTGGGACTGTCCTTGGTGGGTGCAAACAATTCAAGTCATTAATCACTGCAGCCCGCACCCCCACGAACAACTCCTCAATCTCCCCCGCCTCCAGCGGCTACAAATCAACCAGTTTCGAGCACTGCATCACACCGCCCCCGCAGCAGCCGCAGCAGGTGGTTTGTTGGGCCGTCACGGACCTTAGCCAAGTCCCCGCCGGAGTCATGATCATCGAGCCGGGGGTGAGCTACTTTTTATTCTTGGCTTCCACTATGGGACTGCAAAAAACCCCTTGGCCCCCTCTTGGAAAACACGCCGGCTTAGAAACCTCCATTAAAAAACCCGAGCTTGGTTTTTAAAAAAAAAACCTCCATTAAGCATTTATCCCTCTTGAGAACCATGTATATGGAAAAAAGCCAGCCCCCTGTTTAAAAGTTCCAGTTTCAGAACCCCCCTTTAAAAAACCCTTCATCCTAACCTAACTCAACATTTAAAAAAAACTCCATCTTCTCTTTTGCAGACCGGGCAACCACTCCGAAACCAGGACGGCTCATTATACTATTTCGACCCGGCTCGCCCCCCAGAAGTCCTCCCACCCGCTCCACCCACACTACAGCCTCTCTTTTACCCCCCACCCGTGTTACAGCCCCAGCCAGTCTATTACGCCCCCGCGGGGTTTCAGCAGCCTGTTTATGGAACCCAGCAGCCACAATACGTTTATGCTACGCAGCAGCCACCGCCAGCGGTTGTGAGGTTCCCACAGCAACAGCAATACTTTGTTCAGCAGCAGCAACTGTTGCCTGGGCAATCGAGCAGTCTGCGGCAGCCAGAGTCGAAATAAAAATACATTGTTATTGGAGAGTTGCGAATTTACATTGCTATGGAGTTGGGACTCATTTTCCTGCACACGCTCTCACCCTCGCGAAAAAACCCACGGAAAAAAAGATATTGTTGTCCTTGAACACCTTCCAGCAGCAGTGAATTAGCCCCGGGGCACATTCGTCCTCTGTATGAGTGCGAGAGTAGTACTACTGGCATAGTGAACACATTGCCCGTTGTCGCGCTTCGTTTGCAGTGCAGCAGATTTCACATTTTCACTTTCATCCCTCCGCAGCACAGCTCTCGCTCGTCGTTCGCAGCACCGTGACGAAGACCAAACGAGCTGAAGCTGAGCTGTCTACAAGAAGGAAAAAAAAGACTGCTCTCGTAGAAAGTGAGAGTTTTGCATGTGTGATTACGCGATTGTTGTATAATCAGGATGGTAGCGAGAATCGTCGTAACAACTCGGGTACACACTGCGTTGCCATGACATTTCTTTAAAAATAACGAGTATAGAATTTCTCTCAGAAGAGCAAGGGAGTAACAAGTTTATTCAAAATTTGCGTAACGTGATGTTATAAATATCGAAAATATCGCGGATCTCCCGTCTCAAACGGGGGTTTCCATAACAACTAGCATATAATTTATATATGGGATGATAAAAATATCTGCTATAGAAAAGAGCTAAGAATAATTTGAGTATCTATGCGCGTATATAAATTATCTCGTCGTCGAATATCACACTCAATATAACATGAAGGCACACGCGGGTTGCTACGAATCCTGGCGTTTCCATGCCTCCCAAATTCAAAGGTACATCCCCCTCAATACTCCCTGCTCTCCATCCGAACTGGTACTGGAGCTTGAACTGTCATGCCTCACATCAGCCCCTCTCCTGTAATTCGCCTCCTCCTGATTGTGTATGAAATGACATCTGTGCCCATAAGGGCATAAACCCATCGTATGATAGGTTTTGCAGAGCTCAGTTTTATACTTTGGGTGGCGAGACAGTTTCCTTAACTCATAAGAGCCATGAGCAAATTGACACTTCTCGGCGTACTTGCAGTAGCCAAACTCCTCAAAGGGTCTGTGATTTAGAGAAAAAGAGAGAGAATTTATTTCACGTGTTGCCATGGAGAGATTTGAGCAACTCACCTGCACAGCTCTGTCTTGTACCGGGAAGAGCTCCCAGGCTGCTTCTGCTGCTGCTCCTTCATCGTCGTGTACGGTCTCCAAGAAGGATCGAGGCCGTTTCCACGTGGCTCCGTCGAAAAAGTGTCTCAGCAAATCTTCCTGGTACAAACACGTTCTTCTCTCCGGAGAGACAAAGGCGACTGATGATGGTGAAGACTGAATTACGTGTGCTTCTCCAAACAATAACGTTCAGCTATCAACTAGTATAGAGAGTGGTTATATAAGGAAGTTGGTGGTTCGTAAAAAAAACACACTCTGCTGAAGCTGAATTGAAGTACAAGGTCACCACTCGACGTTGCTCACTAAATACGCTCGCTGCTGCCTCAACCTTGAGCTCAGCACGGTGCAGGGAAAAAAAATTGCGCGAATTGCGTCGTTACGGAGATTGGAATTGCTGCTGCTGCTGCAGTCGGTTGTTATGGAGAATCTGTTTCCAGGATTACCGGGGCACAGTCACTGACGATAAGAGTCTAAACGTGACGCGTTGGCGTGCGCCGTCTTCTAGGCAACAGGCTCGGGTATTTTTTCGCCCGGGAGTTGTCACGGTTATGGTGAAGGGTTCTGGCTTTGACGAACCTCAGACTGGGTCCTTGCTGGCGTGGAGCCCCTGAAAATCTTCTCGCAGACAAAGAGAATTGTTTCTGTGCACTCCACTCGAAGGAGCGAGGAGGAAGACTGAGCAGACGAAAGGGATAGAAGCCATGTGCTCTCTTGCAGCTTGAGCAGCAGCGCAGCAGAGGAGAGATTTATCGAATAGAGATTACTTTGCAGTGGCAGCTCTCTCCCACCACTCTCTACTACCATAAAATATCACACACTGTAGTGTAATCTCTATTCCGTGGTCTGTCGAGCAATCTTGTAAGCAGCAGTAGTCTGAGTGAGGAAGTTGGAGTCAAGGCAACCACTCTACTGCAATAAAGCTGTTCCAAGGCCTACCACCCCACGCCATCTGTGAGCAGACTCGAGCAACTTACGGGCCAATGCCAAACTTCTGCTGCTGCTGCTTTATTTGCTGGGCTCAAGGCAGCCACTGCTGCAAATACACAAAGTACACTGCACAAGGAAGCGAGCACAAGTAAATCGTGAACAGTGAAGAGAGAGAAAGTTCATCCCAAGCAAAATTAGGAAATACTAGAAAAAATTTGACTGTACAGATCCGTGGAAAGTTTGCGGGGGGCGAAGAGTTCCCTGCACTTCTTTTTCCACAGTGTTTTTGGTGGGCTGCTGACGAAACTCGAACGGAACGGGCAGTTGTGTGTTGCTGTGGTGACCTCCAAACTCCACCATGTCAAATAACCCCACTCCGAGTGGGGGCGGTGGAAATAGCAGAGCCCCCTCCCCGCCCCCCTCAACTACGAGTATAAGCGGAGGGGGTGGGGCTGATGGGTCGACTCCCGTCGCGGAGAACTGGTGTTACACGCAGGTTAGCGGCCGGTTGCCATGACCGCATTGTTTAAATTACCCTGGAAACTTAAGAAAATATGCTCATTCTATCCAACAGGTCAAAGTGGTAAAGTTCAGCTACATGTGGACGATCAACAACTTTAGCTTCTGCAGGGAGGAGATGGGGGAGGTACTCAAATCTTCGACTTTCTCAGCGGGGGCGAACGATAAGCTAAAGTGGTGCCTGAGGGTGAATCCAAAGGGATTGGATGAGGAGTCAAAAGACTACTTATCACTATATTTGCTATTGGTGAGCTGTAACAAATCAGAAGTGAGAGCCAAATTCAAATTCAGCATTTTAAATGCGAAAAGGGAGGAGACGAAGGCGATGGGTGAGTATTTTTTTTAAAGGGGGGGGGGGGGGATTTTATAACGGGTGGTCTTGCAATTTGAATTATAATCACAGAGTCCCAGCGTGCCTACCGATTCGTACAGGGAAAAGACTGGGGCTTTAAGAAGTTCATAAGGAGGGACTTTTTACTAGATGAAGCTAATGGATTGCTGCCGGATGATAAACTGACTATATTTTGTGAAGTGAGTGTGGTCGCGGATAGTGTGAATATCAGTGGGCAGTCGAATGCGGTGCAATTTAAGGTGAGTATTTTATTGGAATCTTGAAAATGAAAACACTACCCTGACAACCCACTCTTAAAATGAATGATGCAGGTCCCCGAGTGCAAACTCTCTGATGATTTGGGAGCCCTCTTCGAGTCGCAGCGGTTCTACGACGTTACTCTGACTGTTGAGGGGAGAGAATTCCAAGCTCATAAAGCAGTGCTGGCGGCGAGGAGCCCCGTGTTTGCCGCCATGTTTGAGCACGAGATGGAGGAGAGGAAGCATGTAAGTTGGTTTTCTTTCCACTGGAAACCACCACGTTCGCATGGCAACGATTGCAATTTCCGAGTTTCCCCGTACATTTCCCAATTTGTGTTTATTACTCTTGAAAAAAAATTCCCAACAACGAAGGCGAGATTTTCGAGAAATTAACCACAACTGCCCCCCACTAACCCACTCTTTTTTCTAAATCCCGCAGAACCGCGTCTCCATCTCGGACGTCGACCCGGACGTTCTCCGCGAAATGCTCCGCTTCATCTACACGGGGAAATCAAGCTCGCTAGACAAGATGGCCGATGATTTACTGGCGGCCGCCGACAAGTACGCTTTGGATAGGTTGAAAGTCATGTGCGAGGAGTCTCTTTGTAGTGGCTTATCAGTTGAGAACGCTGCGGACGTGCTGATTCTGGCGGATTTGCACAGTGCGGATCAATTAAAAGCCCAGGCGATTGACTTTATCAATATGTGAGTATTGAATACTTGTTTTGAGAATGGGGTTGTTTTTTTGTCATCGAAATAGTGGGGTTTTTTTTCGATACGGTACGGTAGAATTTCCGTTTCCCGGCAAATGGCGGTTTTTTTAAACATGTTTTTGTTTGTTGCCATGACTGAAAATTCTGTTTATCTTTTTATCCATAGACACGCCACCGACGTCATGGACACACTCGGTTGGAAATCTATGGTCCACTCGCACCCTCACCTAATAGCGGAGGCTTTTAGGGCGCTCGCTACGCAGCAAATCCCCCCAATTGGGCCACCGAGGAAGAGGATCAAGCAGAGTTAGAGTATCTCTACTAATTGTACATAAATTGTGAATAAAACAGAGCGTTCCTCCTCCATTCAAAGATGAGACTCTTTTTCAACCACTACCGGATTTGGTCAGGACTGTGCCAAAAGCAGAGCAAAATGCACAACATGACACGTGTTATTTAAACGAGCATTCAATTTAATGTTCAATGTTGCCATCACAATCACAAATCACAATGGATTACACGTTAAAGTCGGGTACAATCTCACAATCAGAATAAAGTAGAATCTCTTTGGCCGTCGGCCACCGCCTCATCGCGGAATGTTCTTGTGGAGGAAGGCTCCGATCCCCGTCCCGAGCTGGCTTAATAGATTAGAAGTGGGGAGGACGGTGCTCTGCCTCCGGCTCGAGCTGCCGCTGCTGCTGTTGACTGCGGACGCAGAGGAGGTGGGCTGTGTGGAAATTAGAGGAGTCTTAGCAATTGAGAGTAACCGATTTCTGGAGGGGAAGAAACTGGGTCCCAGAGAGATTTTTTCGAGATTCTCAAACAAATGTGGGTCCCCCGCTAACATAACTGGAGAGACCGGGACCGGGTCAGGACTTGCGTTCTCATCATCATGAGGGTTGAGAGTTAAAGTTGAGTGGATTCCCACCCTCCTGAATCCCCTCCCAAAACCCTAGAAACGACTTGCAAACCCTCACTCACCCGCACCCCCGCCGCCTGCACGGCCGCCGCCATCGAACTTTTGCGCTGCTGCTCGGGACCGGTGCTCGAGTGCCTCCTTATAGGCAATTCATCCACCGATAGCTTTATAGTTGGTAACAAAGCATTATCCGAGAGTCTCCTGTAAGCTGGTTGCTGGGTAACGCGGAGAAAGTTCTCTGACGTTGGAGTGGTGGAGGTTGATAAAGAGTGAGGTGGGTGTTCTGCGGCAAAATATGTGGGGTACTTCAGTAATTTGCCATGGAAATTTTTAAAGTTCCACTCACCAGCCGCCCCCAACAACCCCGTTTTAGCTCCAACGTCCTCTGCACTGCTCGCCTTGCGCCCATCCCTCCCACCCGCCTGCACAGCCTCCGATCCCCTCCTCGACTGCCCCCCTCCCATGCTCGGGCTCAGACAATCCAGTTTAAGTTTATTCCGCTGGTTCCGCTCGATGCAGTCGAGCATCTCCTGTATCGTCTCTACTAAGCATGTGAACTGCTCCAGGCTCAGGCTCGGGTTGATTGTTTGTGGGGTAAGGGAGGGGATTACGCGGGTGGCGAGAAGATTGAATGAGAGGCCGTACTGCTTCGAAGAGAGGAGGAGTCGGTAGATTTCTGTGGGGGAACAAAAGTAGAAAAGAATTTCAGATTTCCATGGGAACAAATGCAAAGTAGTTTTAGAGAGAACACTGACACTGAAAAACACTGAATTTCTGTTCCCCAAGGCGCCAACAGAACAAGATTTTTTTTAGAAAAAACATCGAATTTGCTCATGGCAACAACATTTTAAAAAACTTGAAAAAAACAACTTACGCACGACCCTCCAGCAAACGTCCGCGTCCTGCAACCTCGCCTCGATGAGCATTGGGAGCACCTCCTCAACGATCATGCACCGCTCTAATTTGTCAATGTTCTTCTCCACCGAGTTCAGTACGTTTAAGTGGATTCGCACGTCCGTCGCGTGCTTGGCGAAGATTTGCTTATGTTTTGGTAGGAGGATTGTGCGCATTGTTGCGGTCGGGATGAAGGGGGCGCAGTGGGTAGTTGAGATAAGGGAGGCGTTCTGTGGGGGATTACAAAAAGTTTAATGAACGTTTTTATAAAACACATTTTGACTTGGTGGTTTTTTTTGTTGCTGGGGACTTTTTTTGTGATCATCGGGGATTCGTTCAGTTTTGGGCCGTTTTTATTTTATCCACTGACTTTGTAAAGTTGTTGTGACTTTTGAGCGGGAGGGCCGCGAAGCGGGCCTACCGATTTTTTTCTGCAGCCGGATCCTATTAGATCTCACGCCTGTTGAAGACTCGGCTGTCGGTCGCTTCGTTCCTTCCGCGTCTCGCCAACAAATTGTTGGAGACCTCTTCCCCCGGCTGCAATAGAATGGATGGTCGGGCGCTCGGCGCCGGTAGTTTTCTCCGCTGTAAGTGGAGCGAAGGATTCGAGCGCCCCAGGACCCCCCAAAAGGGGGATCCTCGATGCGCTCGACTCGTTCACGCCATCCTCCATCTATCCTCACCTGAACCTGCACCGTCCCACTATCAAACGACCCATACACAAATTGAAGCAACTCCCTCCTTAAATCTTCATCCCCCCCGCACTTCTCCAACACCAGGTGCATATTCTCCAACAATGTAACACTAGCTTGTATCGATTTAGGCGTTGTAGTGATGTACCGGAACGCTGGAAGAAGTAATTTATCGAATTCTTCCTGGGTCGACTCTTGGATAATGTACAGGATGGGTTGCAGGGCCGCTGCGAGCACTTCGGTCGTCCGCAACTCCAGCTGGAGGATGGGCCAGATGTGCACGAACCAGAGTTTCTATTGGAAGGATGCATTTTTTATTTTCATTTTCGCTGTTTATGCGGTAGTAACTTTAGCATATTTTACTATGTTTCTATGGCAACTGATTGCTTTTTTGTTTGTGTTTTCATATGGCAATGATTTTGGGTTTCTATGCTATTTGTGTTTCTATGGCAATGAATCATTTTTTTGTCAAGAATTGTTTTTTCTATTGCTATGAAAACAAATCTTCATATTTGCTATTTTTAAAAAACCGCCAGTCACCCTAATTTAGTTTTTTGGGGTTCTTTGGCAATGATTTTAGTTTTTCTGTTTGTGTTTCTACGACAAGAATTTAACTTTTGGCGCTGAAAAATATTTTTCTCCGTTACCAGGGCAGTAATTTAAATTTTCATAATAAAACACTCACCCTCGGCACATACTGCAGAACCTCCCTCAACCCATTCCTGTAAAATCCCGCCTTCTGGATCGGGTCCTTCATCCCAATCACGTCCAAATACTGCAGGGCGTGGACGACCGGGTCGGCAAAGTACTTGATCAAGCTCAATAGTTGTGAGGTGGGTCGGAGGCGAGGCTCCCTCGATATTAATCGGGTGACGGCTTCTTGGAGGCCCGGTGGGATGGAGGGGAGGAGGGCTGCGAATTCAGAGTCGAGCTGGAATATTTGTTTTTTTAGAGAGATTAGTGGTCGTTTCGAGTTTTATAGTTTTTTTATTCACGATGGCAACCACGCGGAATAGAAATGAACTTTAATTTCAATGAGTTTTTTTATATGGCAACGTTCCTCTGAAAATTCAAATTTATAGTAGGTTTTGAATCAATTTTTTCCAAACATTTCTTTTCGTTTTTTTCAGAATGCTGGACATTGTCATCTCTCTCGATTTTCAATTTATCCGCATGACAACGGTTTTTTCAGTTTCACGCACATGTGCATTTCCGTTTTAATTGCGTTTTTTCCAAATAGAGTACTAGACGTTACGTTGTTTTACTTTATTTTTTCAATTCATCCGCATGGCAACGTGCGTGAAAATCATTTCAAAGGAATGAAAAAACCCACCTGCTCCACCTGCTTGATATAAGCCGAGCTCGAGTTCTTGGCTCTAATCAGCCCCTGCCCCCCATTGTAAATGTAGCAGATTAACAATCCCAGGCTGTACATATCACTCAGAATAGAACAGCTGCTATTCAGTTGGACCTCCGGGGCGATGTAATCTAAATCCGGTTGGCCCATTTTGGGGAGCCGTGACGACCAAGGGGTTATTGGAAGGGGGTCCGTAAGCGGGTCGATCATGTTTGATGTGGAGGGAGGCGTTGATGACGAGTCGGTGGGGGATTTCTCTGAAATTAGAGTTTCTTAATTGCAGATTTCCCCGCGCGAAAATTTCGAAAACGCCTCACGACTACGAAAAAAAGTTCCGGACCGGAAAACTGAAAACTGTGGAGAAACCATGGAAACGAAATTCAAAGGCGGGAATATTTAAGCCCGCTCGCAACAAATTCCATGGAAACCATCGGGGAAAAAACCGCAAGACCAAAACGCGAGCAAAGAAAAACTGCTGTCGGTGAAAAAAAAAATCAAAAACTCACCCAGAAACTCCATCCCAGCCAATTTCCAAACACCCCTCTTCGTCACAACAACGGAGTTGGGGCAAACATTCCTATGAATCACATGTCCGCTATAATGCAGAAACTGCAATGCTTCAGTCACTTGCAATAATCCGTACTTCAACTCTAAATCTAAAAACTCCTCCCTCCCAGTCAACTGTGTCAAGCAGCCTCTCAGAGGTTCGGTGGCAAAGGCGAGTGAGTCGGGAGACTCTTCTAAGTTGGATTGTATGTTTAAGATTTTCGGGTGCCTGAATCTTTCTAGTTGTCTGTAGCTTGAGCGGAGGATCTCTGCTATGGTTTCCTTTCTTTTCGGTTTATGAAGCTTTTCAGCTAGTCTCTTCTCATAAATAAATATAGTCACTTGTTTTTTTTCTATCTTCCCATGGTGATGGTGATGGTGGTGGTGGTGGCCGTGGGAAATTGTTGAGGGATGCTGAATTTTATAGCCGTCGTAGAGTTTCCATAAGTGTTCGGGGCCGCAGGAGCCAATGTATGCGTGGATTTCGTAGTTGTTGTGGATCGGGTTGGAGGGATCTGGGAGAGGGGGAGGAGGCATCTGAGGGGGGTGGTGGGTGCTATTCATTTTCTGATTGAGGAAGATTTATGGAGGGGGTTTCTTGAAAGCAGAATCCCAGAAGGAAGCAAGCTGGTTGCGTGTGGTGGATTTTGCGTTTTGACGACTTTTCTTGCGTGGTAATGAATATCTCTGCGGGATGATGAACTTTCACTGGCTATCACAAATTCAGATAAACACGAAAAGTTTCGACTGGTGAAATGACTTGAGAGGAATTTTCGCGGCGTCGAAAATTGTTGCAGGGTGCACAGATCCGGAATTCACTGAGCAATTGCTGATGCGGAAACGTGCGTTTTGGAAAATCTCTTCTGAAATTGCGTGCGAAGCACTCTACGCGTGTGGTGGACCTGTTGCTCTCCAGGCTTCTGCACTGCACATTGTGAACCTGTTGCTTTAGCACCAGCTCGCTGCCACTTTTCTCCGGGAAAAAGTATCGATCCGTCCGCACGCTAGCTGAGCTGCCGTTGTTATGGTGAGGTCAAGGCCTGCTACGAGCGAGCGTACGTGTGCGGCTATAAATAAAAAGATGGGAGAAGAGACTGGTAGAAATGAGTGTGAATGAATGGAGCGAGTTGGGAGACGGGAAACGGCTGCTGGGAGCGGAAACGTTGGAAACGAGAAAAATGGAAAGAGCGCCCTGGAGACGAAGCGCGTAAAAAAAAACTCGGCGAAGGATACGAAAGTGATTTTGGATAAAAATTTCCACCGTCGCCTGGGCAACAACAAAAATAACGAAACGATTTCCTACAAGCATGGTTTTTTTTAACCCCGCCGATTTGCATGCAGCACGTTAGAAATGGGAAAGTGATCTGAGAAAAAATGCCCGCCGTCGTCTGGGCAACAACATAAAATAATTGAAACTGATTTATTTCAACCCCGCGGATGTGCTCTCTCGAGCCACTCTCTCAAATTAGAAATTACTCTCACAAATATTAGTATATGTATGTATATAAATTGGTGTCCCCCCGGAGAAGTACCCCATAGCAACTACACTTTCAAATCCCCTGACAGCAGGCAGGCTTCTTCTTCTCCCCCTCGCCGTTCGACTGCTGGACCAAATTGGAGCCGCGGATGACGTCTGCGCCTGAGGCGCCGGGCCCCTCGTGCTCAGCCCCCGAGAGTTGCTTCTGCGAGACGATGTGGTAGATTTCTGGGGGAAGAAATTATTTTTTATTATTCGGTGTATTTTTCAAGATTTTGGGGTTGGGCGAATTTTTTTAAATTGGCGGTTTTCAACAGCGAGACTTTGAAAAATTTTCTCGAGTCGCCTCTGAAATTTTCTTTGATTTCGGCTCTTTGGCGTCTTTTTTCTGGGCACTTTAAAAAAAATCCAAGATTTTGACTGAAATTTTGACCGTTGGAAATTTGTTTGATTTGGGCCTTTGCAATTCTGGGACTGTTTTGTTTTCACTGGAATTTTGTTCGGTCTTAGGCTGTTTGCCTGATTTTTTGCTGCCTTGTCATTTTTGGGCTGGAGGGCCGAGAAGCGGAGCGACCGTTGTTTTTTTTTGCACAGATTCCTATTAAATCTCAAATCTGATGAGGGCTCGTTCACTCCCTCCGCGCCTAGCCCACAAATTGTGGGAGAAAAGGTCCCCTAAAGGGAGCCGGGAGGGTGTTCTCCGCCGAAAGGATGGTGGCGAGGGCCCGAGGACCGCCCAATGGGCGGTCCCCACAGCCCTTGTCCTCCGTCCCGCAGCCATATACCTTGCAGTATATTATGAAAGGCCTGCTCCACATTCGTCGAGTCCAACGCCGAAGTCTCGATGAAACTCAGCCGGTTCCGCTCCGCAAACGACTTGGCCTCTTCTGACGGAACCGCCCTCAAATGGCGGAGGTCCGACTTGTTCCCCACGAGCATGATGACAATGTTCTGGTCAGCGTGCTCCCTCAATTCGCGTAGCCAGCGCTCCACGTTCTCGTAAGTTAAGTGCTTGGCAATGTCGTAGACGAGGAGGGCTCCGACGGCGCCCCGGTAGTACCTACGAAAGATATATGTGGTGGCGTCGTGAACGAGTCGAGGGGTGCGACCCCTGGGTGGGGGCTCGGCCCCTCGAATCCTTCGCTCCGCGGTAGAAAAGACCGTCTGCGGCGACACAAACCGTCCGTCACCCCACCTGGCTTGTTTCTGGGGGTCGCGTGGGACGTAGTGTCTTACCGCCAAAGGCGGTCTTTTCTATCGGCAGCCCACGCAGCTACCGGAGAGGCAAAGATTCAAGCCCCCAGCCCCCTCTCAGGGAACCCTGGCACTTGACTCGTTCACGACGCCACCCCTATGAACTTACGCGCTAGTAATCGCCCTGTACCGCTCCTGCCCCGCCGTGTCCCAAATCTGCGCTTTAATAGTCTTCCCATCCACCTTAATCGATCGCGTCGCAAATTCCACTCCAATCGTCGACTTGGACTCGAGGTTGAACTCGTTCCGGGTGAAGCGGGAGAGGAGATTAGACTTCCCAACACCGCTGTCACCAATCAAGACGACTGTGTGGGGATTTCAAAGGTTTAATTAGAAAATCTGTTAACGGCCGACGATTGTGGCGAGTTTAGAGAGATCTAGCCCCTATATGGCTATATATTCTTAATAGTGTGGCTCACCCTTAAACAAATAGTCGTACTCGTCGTCCCGGTTCATCTTTGAAGTTCGGTCCTGCGGTTGCAGTTGCTCTGGAAACGTGGATAGTCAACGTGAAATTAGGACTTTAAGGTTGCGGTCCGGCTCTTTTCGAGGTTCAAAGTTGTAGCAGCAGCAGCAGCGGAACGATAAATAAAACCGAGCCTAGTAAAAACAGGCACCTTAGAGTTTCTCTATGGAAACTGGACTTTTATTCACTGCGATCCGAAATTCAGGAGCGATTGTGATTTTTTACTTAAATTAAATGCACAGTGTATGTGATTATGAGTTGTCAAGTTTTTTTCTATGCAATGTAGGAGCAGCAGTACGTGCACACGTAAAGAGGGCCAGGGTGTGTTGTAATGAGAAAGCAGCCGAGCAGCGGATGGGAGTTTTAATCCATGACTTCAAAGCGGTGCGCCACACACGAAAGAGATTGACTCTTTGTTGCCACGAGGATTGCTTGGGAATAAGAAGTATTCCAGAGAGCGTTCTCACCCACCCGTCTCCATCGATTGTTTAGAATTTCAGTTGGATGGGCTCCATATTTATAGCGCCACTCCAGCTCCAGTTCTCTACTCCGGGAGGGGGTGAGAATAGGTCCTCGCTATCATCATCGAATATGGAGCGTTTGCGACGGCGACCGGAGTCTGCAAGCAAACAGTTATTAAGTATCCTGTTGGGGGATAGAAACGAAGTGCACTCACTGTTCCTCCTTGCTAGGAAGATGATTGTCGCTCCTAATAGGCTGGCAAACGACAATCCAGCTAATAGACTATAAAGGTCCATGTTCCCATTCCCGTGCTGCTGGTAGTAGTGCACTTGGTGGTGTGAGTTCTCATGAGAACTCCATCCACGGGGGGAGATTGAAGTGTGAAGGGACCTCCTGCAGAAGGGTAGAGAATCGGGAAAATCAGCGAGTCTAGTAATAAATAGGAGAGTAGAGTCTCACCCGGCCGCCTTCACAGCCGTATTTGCCCACTTTCGGCTACCACCGACACTGCTCGTGCTGGAGTTTCCCCAACTAGCAACGCCCTCCTGGAACACCACCGCCATGGACGCAAGTAGAAGAATCGAGGTTTTGATAGTGATCGTCATCGTGATCTCCACCACCACCGTCGTCTGAGCAACAAGAGTCGTGCACGAGAATAGTCTCTGTACTTTATAGACCTGGTTCCGGTCCACATCCCCCCATTGATCAGCAATCACCGATTCGGTTCATCGATTCCCCCGCATCACCGAACCAGATCGAGTGTGCATCGAGTTCGACATTGAAATGTAGCAATTCAGCGATCGGTGACCCAACGCGTACCTCGCTCTGTTTCCCCCCATCTTCTTCAATTGCCATGGTCGTGATTTTGTATCTGCAATCATTTTGGGAGGCCATCAACCACAAGAAACGACGACGTTGAAGGAACGATACGATGGGCAGCCTGCGGTAAAGGAAAGAGGAGCAAAAATATTTCTCTGTTTGTTGTGGTGCTCAACTGCGCAGTCTCTCCACTGCTCGCTCGAAGCCCAGCCAGCTCTAAACAACGCCCAGCCACTACCACTTCTGCTTCTGCATATGGGAACGGGGAACACTCACTCTCCCCCACCAAACATCAACTCTCTTCCTTCTCGTATGTACGTGCTCTACACTCGACTTGACAACAACTCGTTCTACTCTCTTGTCTGTAACACGTCAGCTGACTGCAAACTCTATTTATAAAACACTTCTTTTATCCTCCGTTATCCTTCTCTTGTCATTTTCATCTTGACAGAGCTTTTCCTGAGAGAATTCCAGAGACTCCCAACCATTCGTGACAAGTGCTACCAGTGTCTTGAAGTCTCCGTGGCAACAGCATCCTCCAAATCTCCTCCCCTTCGAGTGGCAGTGGTGGGACAATGTTCGGATGGGTGGTGGGGCTCCTCAACTACAATAATTCTGGCCATGGACACGAAACTGCTGCGATTGGAGGGATAGGAGAAGACGAGGACTGGGAGCTCGTTGATGTCGAGGAGGAGACATGGCAACAAGCACCCAGGAAGTCAATTGGAGAGGAAGATCTGGCCCACGAGAATGGTTTGATAGAGAAGCCATTCTACGATAAAAATGATGGTAAACAGCTCACCTCAGAGGAGGACAGCAGCTCGGACGGTTTGGAGGAGGTGGTGCAGAGGTGAGCTCTTTTTAAAGTCAGGGTGGCCAGGGGACCATTAGCACAGGTTTTTTCTAACGAGCTTCTCCTCTTGCAGGAGGAGCCCTACCCACCAGGAGAGTGTTGGCGTCGAAATCGCAGCAACCACTCGGCGCTCTACAGCTGTCAACAACAAACCAGAGAAGAAATGCTACCAGTCAACTGCCATGGCGACGACTGCCACCGCCAACTACAATAATACGAAATCGGAGAGGGCGAGGAAACAGGACAAGAGACGAAGCTCCAAGCAAGGACATAATAGAAACTCGCGAGTGAATAACGACAGGAGATGTGGGAATAAGTGCTGGTGAATAAAGGAGATTTTCGGAGCCTCCGTCTCAAACACGAATTGCCCCCACGAAATGGTCCCTTCTTTAGACCCTAAGAAAACCCTTGTAAATAAGTGCGCGGCGACGATGATGTGTAGCTGTGTGTTGCGAATTAAATAAAGAGAGTGTTTTACAAAATCCTCCCTTTTGAAACTTTCGGTTGAGGTTCGCCGTGAAAAGCGGAAGCAGTCCTCAAAATCCTCTGAGGTATGGCTCCACTGAAGGGATCTCTGGAGGACTTTCTGGGTGGTTACAGCGGACGGCCAGGCCAGGTCAAGAATCGGGGTGGATGAGAGCTTTTAGCGTAGCGTTTCTTTGTCTCGAGAGCCAGAGACTGTACAGTCTTTGAGGCGGAGGCGCGTCCCGCAAACATGAATGCATTGAGACGGAGGCGCTGTAGCTGCCAGCGAGCGGAGGCACAGTTTCAAACTTTTTTGTACTTTTTGCTTTGTGTACAATCTCAACACAGTGGGAGAACGTTTAATAAAATTGTTGAACTTTTGAACTAACCTAACTAACCTTGTGGGTTTCCAAAATGTCAGCAATTCTTCCACTGTTGCCGCTTCTTTGTAGCAGAATCCCTGAGAAAACCTTTTCATCAACAGTTTAATTAATAGTAATATATTATTCGTAAGGTGACAGATGACTGCGTCAATCTTCGTAATACTATCATGAGCTGCATTCTTTCCCCATTTTCTCCAACAACTGCCTGAGCTCCTTAAATGTGGGCCTCTACTCAGGTTCCAGCACGTATACATGACATCATACAGTTCAGCAGATGCTAAATCTGGGCGAGGGAGCCTGAGGCCATGTTGCAGCCTTGTAACAAACTCACATGAGAAGTAAGTTAACACTAATTAGCATAAAAAAGCAATAAGGATCATTGACGTGGACACCAGTTTGTATGTACCTCAATCTCAATTTATCGCACTTCATACATTTGGTGACAAAGTGCAACGTTACCTTCTTTTAGCGCGATTAACACGACGACTTCACCAGCAGAAGCTAAATTAACTCCTTGAACAAGTTTAAACCAATTAAAACAATTATTACAACACACTTCAAGTAGTATTAAATCTGAATTTATCAGAATGACTCAGAATTATGATCGTGCTAACACTTATTATCAGGTAAAAAATGAAAGGCCATGAACCCCTTATCAAGACAACCTTTTGCTTCGTGAATCATTTAATGGTACCCAGTAACACTGAATCAAAAGTGTAGCCGCAGCAGTGAATCAATGATTCAATAAGGAAATCAATGACTTAATAAGAGAGAATAAGATGACGAATCATGCTCCAGATTTCACATAAATACGACAGCCGTGGACACTCATTTTCACAGTCTGATTTCAGTCACTTGTCAATACAGATCACTGACCACATTTCAGACAAGCCAAGCCAAGCATTTTTACATACTCAAAGTAGAATCCCTGTTTCTGGATACTATCGAAGAGTCAAAATCTCAAAATGGTTAAGACTACTGGCAAAGCTTATTCCCCCATCGTATTGGTCATTCTTGTTCTACTGGCTGCAAGTGCTCCAAATCAAGTTGAGTCTGGTCCAATTGCTGCATCAATTTGTATTGGTGGTTGTAATGTTGCACTTGGTGCATGTACTGCGTGTGGTGTTGGGGCTACAGCTGTCACTGTTGGAGTAGCAGCTCCAGCTGCGGGTGTGGCGTGTACCGTTGCATATACTGCATGTGTTGGAGCATGTACTGCAACAACTGTTTTGCCTACACCATAAATCAAAGCCATCAAGGACAGGTCAGAGGTCAGATAACCGATAGAAATTAATGTGGTTGTTCGTACTTCTTACTTCGTACTAAAAACTAAATTAATTATACATTAATTTTCAATATAATTCATTCAATTCTTTCTAATTGTCAAGTATGAAAAATGTTAAGCTTATGTAATTAAGTAATTTCTTGGTCCTTAAAGTTAAAATATGGCATTTGTATTGTAAATTCGAATTTTGGAACTTCAATAAAATACTACACGAAAATTCCCCCAAAGCATTATTTTTTTAGGCCTGAAGTCTTAGCAAATATGTATTTACCTGGTTGGTGAAAGATGAAAGAGGAAATTAAAAATCGGATCAAGTTGTGATTAGATCGCACGAGTGAGACATTTATTGTTGCTACTCGCCTGAGCCACTGAAGGGGTCTCTGGAGGGTGGTTAAACACACGACAGGGCCGTCAAGAATCGGGGTGGATGAGAATCGCAAGCTTTTAGCGTACTGTTCTTTGTCTCGAGAGCCAGAGCTTATGCACGTACAGTCTTTGAGACGGAGGCGCATCCCGCACACATGAATGCATTGAAGCGGAGGCGTTGTAGCCGCCAGCGAGCGGAGGCACAGTTTCAAACCTTCCCACCTGACGCGAACAGAGTTCCCCCTCTCTCTCTCTTTCGTATTCTCTTCTCTGTATAGCAGCATCGGTGAAGAGTGACGCTCTCCGATTTGGAGGGAGAGAGACCGAGCCGTGGAAAGCCAGAGCTGCTGCCCAGTCATCGTAAATTTTTGTGGGTTTTGCGAGGTTAATTAAGAGTTGAAAGTGCAGTTTTTAAAGAGTGGGGTGGGGCCATGGTGACTCTGACTCGCGACGACACTGCTCGAATCCCCGGTTCACTTGCCACTTACGTGTATCACAGTTCGAGTTACCTTGGCCCTTGTTTTTATTCAACGGTTTGGTCCAGCGGAGAGTTTGGGGACCCAGGCGACCAAGTCGGCACCCAGACGGAAATGCAGACGACAGCAGAAAAGGCCACCCTCGCCCAGCTCCGAATCAACCGTCGGTGGAGTACGTGTGTTTATCGTAGCACCACGTTGATTCAGCTGGGGGAGGGTTGTGGTGATGACAACGGGATGACGGTGGAAATCGAGAGCAAAGACAGGGCAAACACGGGGAAAGCAAGAAGAACATTGCTCATTATTCATCACTTTTGTTTATTCGGCGATTCAGCATTTTGCATACGCTTATTACAAAAGAACGAGTACGAATAAAATTCTGCGAATTCGGTAGCGTTCCGACTTCCATATGTATTCAATCTCCTGGCACTAGCCCCTCATTAGTAACCCAAACTGCTCCGCCAACTCATTCCCTCCTTCTAGTACGATGCATATGAGCCAGACGTCCTCCCCAAACAAGATTCCTTCCTGTGTCGACATTTGCCATCTGGACGAGTACTGCCCAGGAGCGGGGGGCGCCTGGAACTGGAGCGAGATGAGGGTTGTGGAGTGGGGCTGTCGGGAAGGAGATTTAATTATCAAGAGATGAGATTGTAATTGTTGGGGGTCGGTTGCCATGGGAAAACGGGGAGTTGGAGGAGATTTTGAAAAGTGCAACTGCGAATTACGCGCCGGGGGCCCCTTTAGAGGCCACCCTCCCCCGCAGTCTGAACCACATTTTTGAATCCCCCACCCATGGCAATATCCCCCACTTTGATCAAAGTTGAATAAGGGTGACGCTTTAAAGAACATTTAATACTCACCTCCACTGCCCCTTGCACACTGACTCTCCCCCCACTCGCACCCCACCAATCCCCTGTGGCTTCTCTCAACTGTAAATGGACAGCACCAGGTTCCCATCTTATATTTCCATTGTTCAGCACTGCTAGGTTTCTAGTGAATAACTGTCCTGGCAACACTTCGCACGGCTGTTGGTCTGTGTGTATCGAGGACGAGTGGGTCGATTGGGTCGACTCGATTAGTAGTAGTCTTGAGGTTTGATCTGATGAAGTGGTTGTTAGGTCAAAGTACGCGTTGAGTGCGAGTTGGAGGTTCCTACAGAGATTAGAATTTGATTAATTTTCTTCTATAATAGAATAGACTAATTTTTAGGAGGGATTTTGGTCGTTTGTGGGAGCTGACCGCGTTGGGCTGGGTTTTTAAAAGGAGTCCCCCCCATAGGAACCAACCAGGGGCTCTACTTGGTTGCTATGGGGGGAACGTGGCGTAGAGGTTTGGTTATGTCGACGGTGGTTATCCACATAGGAATGTGAGATTAGGTTAGCCTGGGGAGGATCTTGGTGGTCTCAATATTGCGGGGGGCTTCTCCCAGGCGGGACTCAGCCACGCGGCGCGGGTAGCAAACGACAAATTATCCTCAAAGCGTTTCCGGAGGCTCCCATACAAGAATTAAAATATCCATTCGACCAAAATCGACGATCAACTCACCAATTATTCATATCCAAGAAAAAGTGCGCCCCATTCGCCCCCATCTCAGGCCCGACTAATTTTTGGAGTTGTTGTACCAAAACTTCTTTGTCCGTTGTCCCCAGTCTATTGAACTGGTTGACGAGGAGGTCCTCGGGGGCAGAGGAGGGTTGTGGGGTGGTGTCCATTACAGAGTATTTGAATGTGAGGTGTTGGTTGCTGTGGAGACTTCCTCTCTTCCTCGGAGCTTGCTGAATGCGAAGGACTGTACGAAGACTCTTCAAACCTGCGAATTTAGAACATTTATTTTACGTTTATTACGTTGTTGGCACTCGAGTTTAGGCAATTCTCAATGGAGAGATTAGCACGCGACTTACGAAAGGATTTAAATTTTGTATGGTTGCTGGGGAGACTCCTCGGAGATGGCTTCGAAGAGCGGACACCCTCTTAAAAGAGACTCCACACCCAAATCTTCTGCAAGAAACTGCAAAAACTTGAGAAAATTAGCCCCTCGACTCGACTACAAAGTGCGCAGATCACAATTTAGCACAAATAGCGATTGGATTTTAATTTAATTAGGGTCACGAACGATTTTAATTTTGTTCGCTGATTTAACTGCGTGATTAAATTTCGAGTCAGCTGTTTTACCTGTTTTGCGCTGCAAGTTGTTGGTTTGTGCTCCTTTCTCTCTTTGCTTTACTTTTGCTGCTGCTGTGGTTTCCTGCTGCTGCAGTTGTGAATTTTCGAATCGGCGCGCTCTCCTCGTCTGCTCTTGCATTTGGGGACTTTGTCACTACTGCGGGCAGTACTCGCTGCTACTTCTGCTTTCACTCTCCCTTCTCTTCGTTTCTGGCTTTCTCTCGGGTACTCCACGCTTTCTCCATGACAACGGAGTGTGTGTCTCGGTGTTTCTACACAGCTCGCCAGCACGATCGATTTCAGTGCAGGAGAAAGCGAGGCAACACCCGCCCAGCCATTCCCTTGCACATTTTTGGAGAGCGTTTCTCGAGAGAGGGGCACTGCGCCAGAATATAAGCGTTGTGAATTGTCGAGTTTCCAGTGGTTTCAAAGACGCCCAAGTTTCCAGAGGGGGAAATCAGCGTCCGGTGATTTTAGAGTCAAAGTCTTCAGGTGGGGAGATTTCAGCGAGTGAATCAGAAATAAGGTTTTCTTGGGAAGGGCAGCAGAATGAACGTCTACACTGAGACTACAACTTCATCCCGGCCGTATGTCGACCCGAACGCGACCGGGGAGGTGGATCCTTCTAATTACCCTGCACCTGTCGACAGTACGGGGAAGATACGGGGGAAGTCTGAGTTTTTAGAGGTGGCGGTGGGTGGGTTGCAGAGGGAGTTGGTCGTCGCCAAGGTAAGAAGATGGATGAGGGCGTCGTGAACGAGCGGCAGTGAACCACCCCTGGTGGTTCTCTGCCGCTCGAATCCTTTGCTCCGCAGTAGCGGCGTGGCCCGCCGTTAGTAGCATCAAAAAGAATCCCCCCACTAAAACCCACTCTTCTCTACAGGGCTTCTACTTCTTCTTCTTCTCCGCCTTCGGCTCCCTCTTCCCCCTCATGGGGGTCTTCTTCAAGCAGCACGGATTCTCCCCCGCCCAAACCGGTATTCTAACTGGCATCCGGCCTCTCGTCGAGTACGTCTCTGCTCCATTCATTCTACAATTCGCCGAGCAGCGGAGGAGGACGAAGACTTTGCTAATCTGCAGTCTGTTGTCATGGATCCTATTCACTTTTCCTTTGGGAAGTCTGATGCCCGAACCGGTGGCTTGCCTGAAGAGGGTCAATGACAGTCACGTTATGCTCGTTGCTCCGGAGGCGGTGGGGATTGTTTATGGGGGGAGGACGAGGAGGGAAACGAATGAGGATTTTAAGGTCGTTTTCGAGGAACCGATGGAAAACCTGGAAAAGCCCCCTGGAGGATTTGCAAATATGGAAAATTTTGAAGAAACAGCATTGGAAGACCTGGACACTGAGGGAAACCAACTCTTTGACCAGCAACCCTCCGGAAGAAGGTTAAAGCGGGCCATCCCCCGCATTCCCAAAGGCATTTCCCCCATCCGCGTCGACTACGCGATTGGCTACGAGGCAAAGAATAAGGACTGGGTGAATCCTGTCTTAAGTTCGATGGTCTTCAGGAAGGACGATGTGGCAAAGGTTGGTTTCCAACTTTTTTTTTAATTTAAGGGTTTTCTTCCGTTTCATGGGGGTTGATTTTTTAAAATTTTCCCTGGGATTAACTTTTTTTTCATTTTCACCAGGTTAATCTCTTCCCATTTCCCCGACTTTTTCCCCCAAAAAATCGGAAATTCTGTTATGGGCATTCCTACCCTTTCTAGTTCCCTTTTTTTCAAGTTTTGAATTTTTTCCCCCGTTTACTCCCACAGGCCTTCATCCTCATGCTCCTCCTCGTCATAATGGGGGAAGGTCTCGCTTCCCCCGCTATCCTCCTCGCGGACGGGGCAGTTCTAAGTTTCCTAGGAGACGAGGCAACCACAAGGTACGGACACCAGAGGATGTTTGGCTCTGTCGGGTGGGGGATTGCAATGTTCTTCATGGGGATCGCTCTCGACCATAGCACTTTTCCCAGTAGGAAGTGCATCGCGATGGAGCAGGTGAGATAAGAATATTGGTCAGGGCTCAAACCTTGTTTCCAAGGGTGGGTATATATCCCTGAGAATCTAATCCCAATTTCTATTATGCACACAGGAAAAGAACTACACGGTCTGCTTTGCAATATTCGTAGTATTGATGGGCCTAGCCACACTCCTCGCCTGGCAGCTCCCCGTTCAAGAACCCCCTCCCCCTCAATTTCCAGATGATCTACCCACAATAGAGCTGGATGAGAAGCCACAGCAACAACAGCAGAGTTATGGTGCAGATGGCGCACCTCCTCCTGAAGGAGCAATACACGCGACGGTCTTTGCACAGACGAATAGAAGACTACCAGAGTGGGTGACTGTGTTTAGGCACTTCAAGACCCCGAATTGTATTGCATTCTTATTCATTGCGTGGATCATGGGAACGGGGATGGGATTGATCTTCTCATTTCTCTTCTGGCATCTGCAGGTGAGAAAACTTGAGGGGGCTTTTTGAGGGGGTTCCTCCTCCGGGAATTTGATTTGTTTTTGGCCCGCAGGACATTGGCGGTTCCCCTATACTATTTGGGCTCGCCTCCGTCATCAACCACATCTCGGAGATATTCGCCTACTTCTTCGCCCCCACCTTCATAACCCAGTTGGGGCATGTGAAGGTCTTGTGTATAGGGCTCGGGTGCAATGTTCTGAGATTCTGGTACATTACGGTTCTAAAGAACCCGTGGTGGGTCCTGCCGTTTGAGTTTGTGCAGGGTGAGTTTTTTTTAATGACCCGCCAACTGTGAAAAACTTGATTTATTTCTCCGAGAAATTATACACACATTTTTTAAAAATGTACCACCGGTCCAAAAAAAATTCTGTTTCTGCCAAATTGAAAAAATGCACACGCTAATTTCAAACTCCCGCCTCCTCCAACTCATTCCAGGTCTCACCCACGCCACCGTCTGGGCCGCCTGCTGTTCGTACCTCACCCACAACACACCCCCAGAACTCCGGGCCCCTGCCCAGTCCACCCTCTCCTTCCTTCACCACGGGTTAGGGAGGGGGTTCGGCGCAGTTGTCGGGGGGATATTCGTCACCGCATGGGGAACGGTGTCAACATTTAGGCTTTATGGTTTCGTCTGCTTGATTGGGTTGGGAGTGTTTGCTTTCTTTAACTTTTACCATAAGGGTGAGTTGTTATGAGAACTTTGAAGGGTGATGTGTTTTATATCGTGTGTAAAATGCATTGCAGGCTCCGGGTTCGACATGACCCTCCCTGAAGACCCCCACCAGTACGCTACTGAAGAAGGCTCCCACCTTGCCCCCCATGGGGTTCCAGGAGGGGGAAGCAATCTATCACGTGTGGCAAGCAACAGTAAATTAGATGAGGGACAGCCGGTGACGAATCCTTTCGGTCAGCAATCCATGCCGCAGCAGCAGGGCGGAGGACCGGATCAGCAGCAATACTTCATTCGTTAGTCGACTTAGAAATGTTCTAAGAATTGTTAAGGAAACATATCAAGAATCCCCCTCAATTGTAAAGCTGGATGAATAAAAGTAGTTGTTGAATCTCTGTAATGCAAAGGTGTAAATAAAGAGTGGGGAAAATTCACAGTTTCCATGGTGCGAAATTACTTTACCCATTATTTATTCCATTTTTGGCAAACATTTTCTCGCGTAAAATTGCATCTTAAAGCTCGTTTCCATGGCGGCTACTACGAAATACTACAGATTTTACAATTATTGGACACGCCCATTTTTCAAATACTTTATACTGGTTTCTGGGGGCGCGTGCGCCGCGCTGTTGATATGACGACGACACCGTGTTTGTTATCCAGATTTGTCATTTTCGACTAGTATTCACAATTGTTTTATAACTACGTCTATATCTTGCATTTGTGTAAAATTAACGACTGCTAAGTTCTCTAAATTCACTCTCTTATATACAAATTACGATATAAACTACAGATTCTACAAACTATTTCACTGCTACAAATTCGACTACCATGACAACAACCAGCGACGATGAACAGTGTACAAAGAGTGGATACGTTTTGTTTGGCATCGGAATCAGTTTCTCTTCTTGTTTCTCTATGACGACGACAAATGACGAATGACTAGAAATTTTCTCTTTCTTGAATCTGTGTAAAAATTACTCTCACAATTTTAGCAGCGTATTTTTTTTGTAGAAGTTTTGTAGTAGAAAAAGTGATTATTGTATCTTGTTTTGGTTTCCTGTTGATATAGAATTTTTTTGGCATCGGATGAGAAGTAGTTTTTGGCTCCAATTTTTCAAAAAATTTAGTACGGCCTCTCCCCCCCACCGCACTTTGGACGTTTCAGCTGCACTTTGAGACGCTTCATCCCGATTTGGAACCCGTTCATCGATTGGATGGCGGAGTGGGCGGAGGTGGGATTGTCGAAGGAAACGAAGCCTGTGGGAGAAATTTCAAATTTTGGCGCAATTATTTTTTTAGGTGGTTTGACTTTCTTTTAAGATTCTGACTATGAAATCTTGATCATTGGGGGATTTGCTTGGTTTGGGCTGTTTGGCGATTTTTTTCTGGGGCATCTCATTTTTTCGTGATTTTTGGGCCCGGAGGTCCGCGGAGCGAGCCGACCGTTCCCACCATAGTTCTATTAAATCGCACATCTGTTGAGGACTCGGTCGCTTCGCTCCCTCCGCGCCTCGCCCACAATTGTTGAGGAAAACTATCGGGCCGCCTAGAGTTTTGGAGCTCCGTAACGGAGGTCGAGGGCCACAAATTATTGGGGGCGAGGTCAGAATTTGACGAGTTCCCACATTGGTCCATGCCTTCAGAATGGACGGGGGGGGGGGGGGCGGGTGAGGGGATCGGCGAATTTCCGGCGCTTGCGCCAGTAGTTTTCTCCACCGAAGGCTGTTTATACTAACGGCGGGCCACGCCGCTACCGCGGAACAAAGGACTCGAGCGGCCGAGGATCGTACCCGGGCAGTCCTCTGCCGCTCGACTCGTTCACGACGCTCCCTCGCTATCTTCTTACCAAAGCATTTAGACTGATTCGTCGCCCGGTCGATGAACACCTTCGCCGAAAGTACGTTCCCAAACGGAAGAAACATCCCCGCCAGCTCACCATCCCCGAACTCCTGCGGTAAATGATAGATGAAGAGGTTGCAGCCGTCCGGGCCGGAGAGCGAGGCGCCTTCGACCGCCGGAGCAAAGCCACAGAAAGTACGCCATAGCAACACCGAAAACCACCGAAGCAGCGCCAGCCAGTGCAGAAAAAGAAGCGGAAAAGACCACCGTGTATATTTTATGCGTGTGACCACCAAAGAGAGAACGACGACGACGACGAACGAACGACATCGAGCGGAAACAGAACGGTGTAAAAAAGAGAGAGAGAACAACGGAGAGTTACCATGACAACGGAAACAGCGATGACGATTGTTGTTAAAAGCACATGGCTTACCCCCGTTCAATCCTGGTCCGTGCATCATCGGCCCTCCTGGAGGAGATATGAATGGGTAGTCTAGCAGAGCTGCTGCTGCTGCGGCTGCTGCTGCTGCCGCGGCCGGGTTCTGTGGAGGAGGGGGAAAGTCGACGTACAATATTTCGTGACCGGGAGCGGGATGGTGATGGTGTGTAGGGTGGTGATGCTGCGGGGTTCCTCCGTGGCCGTGGCGGGGGTCAGGGGAGGCTGTAATTTAGAAATAGAGGTTAACATTTCACAATCTCTTCAAAATGGCTTCCATGGCATGATTTCGTAATATGGACAATTTTTAAATTTTCCGGTGCTCTTTTAAAACTTTTCCCCGGCTCTTTAAAGAAAACAAGAAAACATAAAAAAAAGTGAGGCAAACATTTAAAGTATCCCGGGCTTTATGTTAAAAAATATTTCCTGGCTGCCATGGTAATTGGTAACGACAATGGCAACAAGGGAATTAATTCGAAAAAGTATTTTTAAAAAAAACCATGGCAACGTGAAGGAACGATGCCCGTGCCAATCGATAAATAAAAGTGCTCCATGCCAACCAAATTCTACACTCACCCTGACTACTCGGTCCACCCGCACTCCCTCCGCCACTTCCACTTCCATTGCTATACAAATCCAACGCCGCTGCAGCAGCCGCTGCCGCCGCCCCATTCGGCTGGTAGTAACCACCCCCGGCTGCGGCAGCGGCGGCCGCCATGAGCGCTGCGGGGTGGAGATGCCAGGGGGTTGTGCCCGGCCCAATCATTGATGGGTTGAGCATCGAGCTCATTTGCTGCATCCGGCGGAGTTGTCTCTCCTTTTCTGTATCAGCAAACTTGACGACGAGAGAGGAAGAGGCGCCCTGCGATTTTAAAAGTTCTTCAGTTTTAAGAAGTTTCGGGGTCACGGGTTCCCATGGCCGATCGCTTTTCAGGGCCGTATACCAGAATATTGTCAGTAAAAAAAAGTTTGTTTCAGAGGGATTCTGCCCATGAGTTCTCATGGGAACGAGGTTCTCCGTCTTCGATGTAAGTTTCGAGGGTGAATAGACCTCACCTGCATCGTCTGACTCCCATGCAACCCTTGAATAGCTGATTGGGCTTCTGTATGCGTGCTGAACTTGACGAAAGCGCAGCCTTTCGAGGCGCCGTCCTGGCCCCTTAATACAGTACACTCCTCTATGGCTCCGTAGGGGGCAAAGAGTCCACGAATGTCCTCCTCCTTCTGCTGCTTACTAAGCATCCCGACGAAGAGCTTGCGCTCCTCTATTGTTTAAAAAGGGGAATATTTTTTTTAGAGTGACTCGAGTGATTCGAATGGCGGGGACAGACTCACCCCCACGATGGTGCTGCTCCGTGTCGGCCGGCTTGACTTGTAAAGGACGGTTCATCTGCGATGCAGAAACGGGTTGAGTGAGGGTCGAGGTCGAGTTGGAGAGCATCATCGACATTTATCGAAAAAAACTACTTTGGCAACAGCAGCAGAAAAGAACGGAGGAAGAAAAGCGAAAACTGTGGTGGTTGCTACGGCAACGAAAGAGTGCGAGAAACCAGAGATAAAATCGGGAGTTAAACAAGGTGAGGAGAAACTCAGATTTACTGTGTCGGGGAGCTGGACTAGTGAGAATTGTTAATAAAGAGAGAGTGCTAAGCTGGGCGCTGCTTCGGACGGGAGAGCAACAAGTGCGGAGAGTCTCTGAGTGCGCGTGCGACGGGCTTTCCCAGTCAAAGCTTCGCAAAGGAGAGCGGAGAGAATCGATAAACAGGAAGGAGAAGGAGAAGAGTAGGGAGTCGCTGTTTACATTTACGTGTGCCTGGAGTTCTCTCGTGCATTTCTCGGGCCAGTTCTCGAGCGAGCAGAGAGAGAGAGAGAAGGGGAAAGCAGAAGCCGTGCGTGGTCATGGAGACGGAAGAGGGGGAAAGCGATTGCACACGATTAAAGCGTGCGGAGGAGAAGCGGCGGGGCGAAACGAGACTTGGTGCAAAGTTCTCCAACCTTCACGTAAACAATTCTACTGCACAAATAAACATGGCAATAAGAAAAGCACTCACCCCCGGCAGAACAATCTTATCATGGAGCTGGGACTGGGCTTGTAGTGCGGACTCATTATGAGTATAGGTTAAGAAGGCGCAACCTGCAGAGAGATTTGGCTGAGATTAGTGGGAAATTCAGAAGTCATCACCTGAGACTAACCCTTATGAACCCCCGTCAGCTTGTCTTTCAGTATAGTCAACTCTTGTATCTCCCCGTAGGGGTCAAATAGCGGCCGAATGTCGTGCTCCTGTAGGTGACGGGGGATTTGGCCTATGAAGAGTTTAAGACGGGGTGCAGTGGGTTCAATCTTGTCGTACATCTTCGGTAGAGACAAAACGGTGACCAAGAGCAAAGACCAGGCCCTAAACACACACACACAAAGTACTCCAAAAGACGCCACGAAACGATGGAGACGAAGGGTGAAAGTGCAGAGACGGACAAAGCACTGCTGCTGAACGCGACGAGATACGAGACGAGACTGATCTACCCGAGAAAACACTTCTCCCTGCCTGCTGCCTCTCCTGGAGAATTGTTGCTGCTGAAGGGAGGGTTGACTCTCTCAAACTTACGCATGAGTCGGGGTTGAAAGCGTGACTCACAACCCGGGAAAATCGATACTAGGCCCTCCCTGTCTGAGAGAGTTTGGAGAATGGAGCAGAGAGAAATATGCGACAATGTTCGCGAATGTTACCATGCCATTTTTTCTTAAAGGAATGTGTTGCTGAGAAACTAAGAATGACCATCCGAGTTGCCATGGGAAGCTGTACTTTTAATCCACCGTTTCGAAAACACACCGTTTCTTTTATCTTTTATTCCGTCAGAAATTACGAGTACAAAAATTTCATTTCCAGTTTGACCACCACAATCTCAAACAGGCAACTCTGGCCGTGTCGCCCTCACATACTTCAATAGTTCATCAGAGTCCTCGCAAACAAAAGGCTTTGGGTGGTAGCAAGCTACATCATGCCAATTTAAACCGTCTTTGTAAACGTTGTTTAAAACGGCCATGCAAGACTCCGGAGTCCCATTAATCTCGACTTCAGCGTTGTCGGGTTGTGGGCGCTTGTTGTTGCCGGTGTGGGACCAGGGCTGTTTGATTTAAAGGGCGAAGTTAGGTTACCCTTTTGTAGAAAAGGTTAAATTCTCACCTGGTAATCCCACCCCTTCGGCTTCTGATTCGTTGGAGCCATCTTCGTCCCGCTCCCGCTCCAGAACCACCCGTTCACGTGGACGGGCTGGAGGTCGGAGCGCTCAGCGCAGCCTGCGTGAATTTGTCATGGAAACGGTGTATTAGAAAACAAATTTTTTAAAAGAACTAAAAGAGGTTCCAAAATTGCATTCAATCTGTTGGCATGGGACACGGTGTATTGGAAATTGAACTTTTTAAAATATTATATTAGATATTATTATTATATATTATTTAAATATTAAATATTGTCGCGGTTTTTTTAGCAAGCACAGGCAAAGTAGGAAAAAAATGACATTGGTTGCCATGGAGGAAAAGGGTTATAAATGTTTCGAGCAGGGTAGCTTTTATGTCTAAAAAAATTGCACAAAAAGAAATCATACTCACCCTTAAAATCACATAGTCTCCCACTCGTCCAGATGTACTTCAAGTTATGGTCCCTTAATAAACCCAGCATAATGTCATTCTCCTCCTGTCCCTCTATTGAGACGGTGTCCATGCAGTACTCCCTGCAGTTATTCCGTGCTTCTAGCCAATCAACTTCCTGGCCACGAAAGCGGGTGATGTTTCCACTGAAGAAATACCAGTGCCCATCAAAAAAAAACTCTTTTGGGCGGCGGGAGCATTTGACTAGAGAGAATCGAGAGGGGAATTAAATTCATTTGAAGGAAGCTCGCACTAACCGCCCTAAATTCAATGGGTGGTTGCCCGCTGCAGAAAAGCAACAGCCTTGAACAGGTTGCCATGGAGAGCTGCCTCCATGGCGACCCCGTATGCTCAATGGGCAGCGTGCGCTTCTGACGTGCTGCAGAGGCAGCGCCGCCGCCGTCATGACAATAACAGAATCAACAAGCATTCGCTGCTGCTGTTGACGAGCGTTGTCGTGTCCTCAATTCGCGATTGAGAAAATCGTGTCACTGCAGCGTGCAGCCGTCGTACAGCATCTCGAGATTGCGTAACGCGCGTTCACGCGCGCCTTGTGCCAAGACAACAAAAGTGACTTTTGATTGACACATGCTGACGGGGATTGTGAGGATTGCGGTGTGTGTTTATTGTGAAGGAATTGAGGACACGAGCTCTCGTTAAAGGAAAACCAGATTTACCTGGATCGGGAAGGGCCAAGAAGCGGGGCTGCTCCGTGTTCGAAGTGTTTGGCTGCTGGCCTGCAGGAGACACGTAAAATAATTAGGAAACCCGAGAGCGGAGAAGAAAGAAACTCACCGTTCACCATGACGGCAGCAGTTGTGATGGCGACGAGTACGAGTAGGAGCTTCATCTTGCCTCGATCGAAGCAATAAAACAACTGAGTGTCCGTCTTTGTTGTGTTGCTGTGATGCAACGAGACGACTCGATTAATTGCAATCGCAGCAGCAGAGATGAGGAAAAAGTGAAAGTGTCCTTGTCGCAGTGGACGACGCATCATCATTTGTTATTGGCGCATCTTCAAAATTACGAGTGAGCGTTTAATTGCTTCTCAGAAACTCGTTTCGCGTAATGAGGAAATGCTTCAAGGTTTCAAGGTTCGAGCGATAATTGCAGGCGCCGTCTGAGCGGCCATGGCGGTCGTGTCGTGACTGGATGGGGGGCCTTGACTGGATGATGGGGGGACGGTTCGTGACTTCCGGATGACTTTAGGGGGAATCGAGATTGGGCTGAAGTGGCTTCCGTTGGGTTTCGACCCCGCCAGTCCAAAGTTGTCAACCAAATTCAGGGATTAGGGGCAAGTGAGATTTGAAGAACTCTCGAGAACACTGAAATCTAGGAACGGCTCTCCTGAAGGGCGGAGTAGTCATCGTCTGAGGCCTTCAGTGATTCGGTGATGATGGGATCCCTGCGTAACTACGAGACAGGTTTGAAGCTGCTGCTCAGCAGTAATGAAGACTGTACCTGATTTGAATTTGCAGCGGCCTGGCTTCCACACAGAAAAGAATTCAACAAGAATTCCCGACTTTTGTTCGCGGAGCGCTGTGACTCTGGTGGGTGGTGATGGAGCGTGATGACTTCAATGGAGGTATAAACTAATATAATAACTGGAGGGAGCGGCGAAGTCTTGTGAGCCTTTCGACCTTTTAAAAGACTTAAGTTTGCGCCAGCGGCATGGCAACATGACATTTAACTCTTTTTGAAGTTCAGAACTTTACGCGCATTGACTCCCAGTTCTCTTTGCCGTAATTTCACCCTGTTTAACTAATTAACAAGGCCTGTAACTCAAATTCCTCACAAATCTCAGAATCCTACAATTCCTCTGTTATTTAGCTGCCAGGGTGCATTGCGAGCGAGCTGGTCCAATGCCCTTTAAATTCCCAAGAGAGTAAATACCAGCGTCTTGAGGTGGTTGTCAATTTGGAGTGGGTTCGGCAAGTCTCCCGCTTTGGAAACAGTGCCTAAACAATCTCCTCCGTTGGTGAGAAGCGCTTCAGGTGTGGGCGCCGAAGAAAGGCTGACACGGCGGAATTCGGTCATCTCTTTATTAGCGTTTACTCTCTTATGCACTACAGCTGTAGCAACTCTTGTAACCTACTCGCTATCCAACTGCCATAGTGATTCAAATCGGTGTAATAAACGGGTGACTTCACAGAGCCGCAGTGGAAGCCGTGGCTGAAGAGTCCTTGCAAATACGAAGGGCCATTTGATGATGCGCAGGCGAGTGGGGAGCCCGAGTCACGGGGGGACTGCGAAATGCAATCATTTAGCACGGGATCGCACAATTCAAAGTATAAAATCTTACGAAACACGCCTCCGCCGACTCTTTCCCCGCTCCACATAACAATCCTTGGCTGCAGTTTGGGAGTAGCACTTGACTCGCTTCGTGCAGTAAACCATCCGAGTCGGTCGCTATGGAAGTATTCAAAGTGGATGTTTAGGCGGGAGTTTTCAAATGCACAATTGGTGGCTCACCCTCATTTGGATGGGAATACCCCGACACACCACATTTCTGCTCAATATCCTTTAATTTCCCAAGGCACACACTGCAATACTCATTAGAGGGGGGCTGCTGTACCAATATCAAGCCGATGTCGTGACCGCGGCCGACTCCGGAGTATAAATCATGCTGTACCATCTTCTTTATGGCTGCCCCCTCTAGAAATTCTTGGCTGCTATGGGAAGGGTGGGGGATGTGCTTGTAATTGTATAGTATTTGGTACTGCTCAGGGTCGTGGATGCGGGCGAGGCAGGTACTGGTTGATAGGATTACGGAGGGGTGGATGACGGCGCCGGTGCAGATGAAGGAGCCGGGATCTGGGTAGGGGGTGGAGGGTGGGTGCGGGGGGCGGCGGACGATGGCGGCGGTCCAGCAGGGGTCCTACGAATGATTTTGGGAGTGGCGTCCTCAACGAATCGAACGCATCGAGGATCTCATGAAGGCGGGTCCTGGGGCGCTCGAATCCTTCTCTCCGCGGTAGCGGCGTCGCCCGCCGCTATAAAAGACTGCCCTCGGCGGTAAGACACTGGAAACCGCCTGCCCCTCTTCCTCATTAAAGGGGGTTCTGACTCCTTCCCCACTAATGTGTGGGCGAGGCGCCCGTTACCCGCGGGGGGGGAGGTCAAAACCCCCTTTAATAAAGACGGGGATAGAAGGGGTTTGGGTGGAGGCGGGCGGGGGTTAGTGTCTTCCGCCGCAGGCGGTCGCTACCGCGGAGCAAAGATTCGAGCACCCCACGACGCGCCTTCGTGAGGCGCTCGATTCGTTCACAACGCCACCTTGTTATCTTTACCTTGCCCAGGCCACACTCATTCCCCCCTCCAGCCAGCAGTGTAATCGACTCCTCAACACTTATCTCTGTCCGCTCCTCATAGATGATCGTTGTTGTGGGGGGTACTTCTGTTGATGGGGCGGAGGTCTCCGTCGTGGCAACCTCGCTATTATTTGTTGCCAGCTCACAGCAAACAAAGCTCGCCCTGGGTGTGAAAGCTTTCTTTAATCCATCGCAGTGCCCTCCTAGACTATCTTCTCTAAACTCATTATCCACTGTGCACTCCCCACCGAGGATGCAGTAGCCCGAGCCGGAGCGGCAGGACCGGACGCCGGTTATGACAAAGACTCCTACAGAGAGTGATGCAAGTCAGTTTTTCCATAGCGACAGTGCATGGTGGACGTGCGTTAAATCAATTTAAATGCGAAATTGTTATATTTTAGACTCGCATAGCAATAGGAAACAAAGACTCTCACCCTTGTCGACGGAGGGCAGATGCCTTTGGTGCTGCTGCTTTGGTTGTTCTCCTGGAGCGGTGCTGCTCTGCTGCAGCAGGCACAATAAAATGACTGTTGTCCAGCAGCCAGAAGTGCTGAAAAGGTCCATTCTTACTGTTAATGGACAGCAGGGGCAATGCACTCGTGCAGCAATCACAACAGCAGCACAACAATCGTCAGCCTCCCGGGCACGAGCCTCTCGTCCTTCCCTCGAGACGTTGCGGAACAGCGGCGGCGACGAGGAAATTCCCTTCCGGGCATTTCCCCGTCGTGCTCTGACCAGGCCACAGCTTACAAGACAGAGTGCAATGGACTTCCTCATCGTCGTCATTGCAGCAGCAGCAGTGGCGAAACCCGTTACTCGTGTTTTTTTTTGCCACCGCTGCTTCTGCTCCTGAGCACTGTCATGTAAACACGGAAGTGAGTTGAACCGGAGTCCGGCATCGTCCACCAACAGAGTTTAGGAATAATGCTGCGTTGGAGCTTCATCGTAGGGCCGACCCTACTCTTGCTATTTCTCTTCGCTGCGGCAGCGCACGGGGACAATTCGACCGCTGCTGGAAGTAGCAGTGAGGAGGAGGACGAGCCCTCCATCGTCGGTCTATTCTCTGGTGAGCACTTTCAAGTACAGTGTACTTTTGGGTTTTAGCTCTGGCTCCACCGAAACTCAAGTCAGAGTTCGGTCCCGTCTTAACCTTCCAGTTTCCTCCCGTAGGATTGCTGGAAACCCTCACCGAAACAGCCACCGCCTCCGACTGCCGAGGGCAGTGCCTTCACACTTTGAGAGCTCTGATGTGCGATAGTATTGACGATGATGCAAGTTGCCCGGGGAGTCTGAGGTGTTGTTTAGAGAGGCCCGTACAGGGGCCGAGTGGGCCTCCAGGACAGTTTAGGCCACCTCAACATGGCCCGCCACCGTCTCAGAACATCCAACACGGCCCTCCACCAGCACACTTTGTGTACCCGTCACAGCAGGGGCTGCAGTTCCCACAGCAGCAGCAGCGACCACCACCTGCAGCAACTGTGAAGCCCCCACAGCAGCAGCGACCGCCACCTGCAGCACCTGTGGTAAAGCCCCCACAGCAACCACCAGTACAGGTCACGGAACCACCACCCGCAGCTACACTCGCAACGACAACAGCAGCTCAAACAGTAAAGACAGTGCCCGCAAACTGTGTTGCGTCTGGCGGCTTCTGCGTCACGTCCCGCATGCTCGAGTACTGCGATGTGATACTTGATAATGTTAAATGTGAGACCGTGGGGCTCAGCTGCTGTGTCCCGCATGACCACCATGAGAATGGGACGGAAGCGTCGCCTCCCGTAACAATGGCAACGAGCCCAGCGCCTAGCCCCACAACAGCGGTCGATGAGGAAGACGACGAACTGGAAGAGCTGTACAAATCGGAGCCGGTGGTCCCACCTGTAAAGACCACCCCATCGCCCCCTCCGCAATTGCTGCCCTGCCCCGGTCACTGCACCAACCCCCTACTAACCTTCTTCTGCGATGGAGTTAATCCAAATTACCACTGCCCAGGAGGTGGAGTCTGCTGCCAACGAGTCCAAAAGTGCCCTGCCTATTGTGTCCATCATACAGTGCCCTGCCAAGAACCATTAGAGGGGTACGAGTGCAGGGAAGGATGGAGGTGCTGTGGGAGGGAGCCTCCTCCTCCTCCTGTTAGGAGACCCCAGCCGCCTACTACTACTACAACTACTACCAGGCGCCCTACAACAACAACGACGGAGGAGCCCATACAAGAAGAGGCCCCACCCTGTCCTGGGACTTGCATACAACAGCTACTCTCTTTTACCTGCTTCCGGAACGCTGAACTGAGTGAATTATTCTATTGTGAAAAGGCCGGGACGAAGTGTTGTGCTCCTAAAGCTGCGATAAGGGAGTTGTTGAATGGGACCATTAGCGAAGGGGATGACGAGTTTGATACTGGGGGACAGCAGCAGCTTCAAAAGGTCCAGCTGCCCCGTCCAGGCCCACCGGCTGTTGTTGTAGGGCCCCCACCACCACCAATTTACAATACACAGCGCCCAGTGCAGCAGCCGAGCCACTACACTAAACCCTCTCCATCAGCTGTACTGCAGCCTTTACAAGAGCCAATCGACATGCAGCCGCCCCCTATCGCACCTAGTGCAGTGCCCCCTCCCAGCTACGTTTGCGGCGTGAAAGGTGGTTCGCATAGGCAGAAGAGGATAGTTGGAGGATCAGATTCAGTCCCAGGAGAGTGGTGCTGGCAGGTGGCGCTGATTAATAGCTTGAATCAGTACTTGTGTGGTGGGGCCTTGATTGGTAGTCAGTGGGTTCTGACGGCGGCGCATTGTGTGACCAAGTGAGTTTTGATACCTATATCTATATGCTATATGTATACTTCTATATGTAAATCTCTAATTCAAATCACACAGCATCCTTCGCTCCGGAGAACCAATCTACATCCGCCTCGGTGACCATGACCTAACATCCAAATACGGCAGTCCGGGGGCGCAAACTTTAAGAGTATCAACAACATACATCCACCATAACCATAATTCTCAAACATTAGATAACGATATAGCACTATTGAAGCTCCAGGGGCCAGCCCAATTAAGGGAGGGGGTCTGCCTCGTCTGCCTACCATCCCGTACGAGTTCACTACAACCCGGGCGCCGCTGCACCGTCACAGGGTACGGGTACATGGGTGAGGCGGGCCCTATCCCCCTGCGTATTAGGAGCACGATGCTGCCTATTGTTTCTGAGGGAGATTGTTTGAGGCAGGTGAATGCCGTGACTGCTAAACAATTCGTACTCCCTGCCAGTAGTTTTTGTGCGGGTGGAGAGAGGGCGAGTGATGCCTGCCAGGGCGATGGGGGCGGTCCTTTGGTTTGCCTGAATGAGGGGTACTATGAACTGAGTGGGTTAGTGTCATGGGGTTTCGGGTGTGGGAGGGAGAATGTGCCAGGGGTTTATGTTAGAGTGGGGGCTTTCATAGGGTGGATTAACCAGATCATCAGTGTGAATAATTGAATAAATACTTTGAAGATTTTTGTTTGTATGGCAACGGAATTTCCTGACTTTGTTTTTTAGCATTTGGCGGTTTGTTCGGATGTCTGTGATTGATGAAACTTTTTTTATCATGCAATCATTTGCTATTAGTCCAACATGATAAATCCATTGGTTGCATGATGGCACTGGTTTTAATAGCACGGAACTTTAAATTCCTTTAGGAACTGGAATTTAAGTGCCACTTTCCAATCTATGGCCGTGGCTATCGAAAGCACTCAAAACCGGTATTTTTACACTCGGCACTGAAAGCTATCGCCGAATCGATCGCTTAATTCTCCGACCGGCCAGTTTCTGCAGTCCAAAATGATTTCTACCACTACGTGGACCTTCTTTCAACGTACCGTCAATTTCGGTCATGCCGTTGGGCTCCTTCCGTTCCGATGGAGCCGCGCCGGCAACCCCAAGGAACCACTCGAGTTGCTGACATGGCAACGCCGGAAGCATCGCCGCCCCTACATTTGCCATCGCCTCGCATTGGTATTGCACATTTCCTTTGAGGCCTTTTCTCTCGGCGTGTGCGCCCGCAACTTGTTGGAGGCGCAGTCGCAGTCGGGCTCCTCCTGGAACTTGGACTCAGTCTTTACCATTTCGCTCGGTGCAGCACACGCACTCTTTCTCGCGGTTGAGCTCGAATTGGCGATTTACGGCAATCGAATCGCTGTGCATGTCAACCGCCTGGCCGCGTTCAACTGGCAACAAAGTAGGGCACGCTATCAATCCTCTTATCAAGATCAATCTTTCCTAACCAGTGGGGCTTGTTTTTTCAGTGACAACTTTTCACGTGCCGCCAAACACTGGAGACGGCTTGGAGCGATACCTGCAGCTGGTCACGGTGTTCCTGTGCGCCTTTCCACTGGCCGCCCTTCAAATTTCCATCGCTTTCTTGCCACGGATTCCCTTGTACCACGCCTACTTTGGCTTAGGTGCACGACTCTGCAGCCTCTGCCACGTTGTCGTTGTTGCGTCGGCGGCGACCGTGGCGATCGTTTGGATGGTTTCGGGCTGTGCAGCGTTGGGTTTGATGCTCGGCTTTGTCCTCATGCACTGCAATTCTCAGCGACTGTGGATGAGGCGCCTGTCGTCAGCTTGGCTTGATGAGGGCGGAAGCGGAGCTCTAGATTTACGGGCCCGACTGCAGGCCTACACTACATACAGACAAATTCAGCTACTGCTGCACGAGGGAGTCGAAATTGTACGCGTGTTGGTTCCACTCGTCATGTGCAACAGCTCGTTGCTCATTACGGTGGGATTGTACGCCCTGATCAAGCTCGGTGCGAAGCTGGTCGTGTTCAAATTTGTCATGACCTTGGCGGCCATTCTAGCAGCTGGTGACATTTTTATCGCCGCATTCCTCTGCGGCTGGGTGACTCACGAGTCGTTGCTTTTTCGGGGAGGTTGTCTGCATGTGCGACTGGGGCCATACGAGGCACGTATTGTAGAGTCCCTTCCTCTGCTGGTGTACAGGTTTGACTTGTTTACCGTCCTCGCAAGTACATTCCCCAACATTATGGAGGTTACCTTCAATAATCTCATCAATCTCCTTGTAATTGAGCTTTAAGTAATTGGTACAAACGGTTTCAATCAGATTACGAGGGAATTAATCCTTTTTTAATCACACCATAACCCTAATTCCACTGACCATCGTACTCGGCACGGCCGTGAATGATTTCAAACACGTCGATCCTCCTCTACTTTGAGCAATTCCACGTGAGTTTTATGACTTTTTGTTATGCTGTCAGTATTCGTGACATCGTACAGCAGTCGATGTACCACCAAGTTGGAAGCATAGAGACTGGTTCAATTACATGGACACGATCGTGGAAAAGCGCGAGGGTGCGAAGTAAGTTTGACAGAGCTTTAGTGCTTAAGTATACAAAGTCATACAGGCCGTTGGCGATGTATGTCGGAAATTGGTCGCGTATCAACCAGATCATGAGCTTGAGCATTGTGGGCAAAGTCATTTCCTACACGGCGGCATGGCACACAAAATGGTTGAGCCAAAAATGGCTGAGCCAATTTGACTGAAGTCGACTTTTCAGTGTGAACAACCGTAAGTCAAACCGGCTAAGCCACCAGTGTGCTTCCAGCTTAAAGGTACTCTAAACATAGTCGCGTCTTCAGGGCAAACGCGTTGGAATCTTAAATAACGAAAGCAAATGTAATAAGCAAAAGAATCTTGGACATTTGCTTCTGACTTTATCAAAATTTTGTTGCAAATACATTACGAGAATTTGCACAGGACACACATATTTCACTGTATCGGGTTTCCTGATATAAACTTTTAAATTGATAAGCATGTCATACCAACAAATCTACACACAAACCCTCCGTTTTATTTCCATCACCTCCGCCAACAATTGCAAGTGAATTTGTTTTACAATTCTACACTTTATAAATTACGTACTTTTAACTTAACTAAACTAACTTATATATAGGCTTTTTAAAATATGAACACGTAAAAACAAATCACGTTTTGTAATTAAAACTAATATGTGATCGTTTGAAATCGGGTCAAGAAGAACTGCAAGAACGGGTCAGGGGTTTGCCAGTTGCACTTGCATTTCCGTATCTTCCTCGCCCCTGCCTCCAATGCCCTGATGTACTTTTTCACCACGTTGATGACGTACCAGTGCCATACGAAGATTAGGGCCAAGGAGAAGCTGACAATAATGTTCCACGGGAGCCTGTCGTTGTCTAAAAGGGAATACACAGCCAGCGGGACCAAAGTGCTCACGTTCATCCAAAAGACGCGACGGTTGAACCAAAACCATGGGCGAACGATTGATGGCTTCTCGAACCAGGCACCATACGAGCACATCACACTCAGCATGACTTGCACCAGGCCCAGAAGAAAGGTCACCACGAACAGAAAGACGAACGGGACTTTCTCCCAATCTCTTATGGCACCCACCACTTTAATTGGTAAATGGGCGACGAATATTGACGCCTTGCTGGCTTTGGAGCCAGTGGCGACCAAAATGATGTTGTAAAGTTGCTGACCTGTGTACACGGTCGAAACACCGAGCCAAGAGTTGGCGATGTGGACTGTTGCGGAGACCCCAAGGAGGAGCAGCCAAAGCAGACACGTTCAGAAGACATGACCAATTGCGACGAGAATGGAGTGCCGATGTCGAAATTTGTTCACTTCACGAATTTCTGGGCACTTGTTAAGTTTAAGGGGTTTGAACTTGATTTGATACTACACCAGGCTGAAAATTAATTATAACGTCGTCTGTGCTGTGTCGTGGAAAAAATCTGTAACGACTTTGGTTGTGGTCCGGAAAAGTTTGCGTAACAGTGCAATGAAAATGCACTGAATGACGTGCAGAAATTTTGACGCGCAAATTGGCAAACGATACGTTCGAATTGAAGACTGAAGACTGACTGAGATACGAAACGTTGTCGGATGGGTTGCCCTCCGGCGGACGAAGACGCAGGCGCTGACTTCATTTCCATGGCCTGCTCATCTGCTTAGCAGATTGGTAGTTCCTAATTTGAATCCTGATGAGTCAGAGCGATGCGATGATCACGCATGCGGCTGCCGGCGATTGTGTGCGATAGCCAATAAGAACAATAACACATTTCCTTAAATCATGACCTAAAAGTTGGATCTTCTTTCTTCCTTGCGTAATACAATGGCGTGGTTTGGCTCTTGCTTCAGTAAGGAATTAAAATCAAACATGTAATAACACATATGCAATCTGTAAAATGCAGCCAATGCACTTGTTGCAATTGTAAGTACTGATGCGAATGAAATTCCATTCATTCGTTACAAATCCGCAAATCACGCATCGAGTAGCCGAAGCCTGATACGCATATTTAATTACCAGCTACGAACGATGGACCCGTGCCTGGATCATCGTGGTAAAGATGCGAAATTTTTTCTCAATCATTTGTATTCTCTGCAATAATCTTCGTAGGTGCAATATGACGATGCATGATGATGATTTTGATACGAGAATGAGAGATTATACGTGTCAGGCAAAAGTTACGCATCGAAATGCTTGGGCAGCATGGATCGTACTGAAATCAATGTCAGAGCTGTTTTGAAGGAATGCCACGATACTTCTTGGATTGAATTATTGCCCGAGGAATTAATTCTGAATGGAGTATAACAATTATTTCTGTCAATCAAATTGCACTAACACGTATGGTTCATATGGCATATGGTTCATGGTTCATTGTTTAGTACTTGGCCAACTGCAAGACTTCTCGGTTCCCAGTACCAATCTGTTCGAAGAAATAGGATTAGTATTTGCAAGTCTCGAAGAACGGCTGAATCGCGCGAGTGCTTTAGGAAAATGTGCATATCTGTGTGAAGTGGTTCCACGTTTTAATTGCTTTCGGTCTAAAAATTTTGGATATGGCTCAGCACTACCGTAATTGCGGAATTGCGTATTTACCACATTTCTACCAAATAGTGATGGTGTATGTGCCATGATGACGGTGGATCAAGACAGTCCCGTACACTTCAGCTCAACAAACCAGGAAAGTCTACCCATAACATAATATACATAACATATGATTAGAATGGGATTATTAAACGAGATGGATTAAATTGACTAAGCGAATGAAGATGTTGAACTGGCTCGTTTTCTCGAAGAAGCTGAACTCCGTTGGTTCGTATGGCGTTTGGTTCATATGGCGTTGCAATATTTGAGGATGAGTTAAGGAGTTTTGCTGCGTCCTACAACTGTACGTTTTGACGAGAGGTGTACGTCAGGAAGGTCCTCACCACGTTTTGAGTCATCCGTGCGGTTGTGCCAGTATAAAAGCAATCCCTTCTGCTGTTTCTGATCACACTTTCGTACTGCTTCTTCTGCTAAGTACCTTTCTGTGCTTGAGTTTTGTGTCGTTCTTCGCTGACGCCATCTCGGACGTAAGATTCATTTAATAGGAAACCATAAATTTGCTAAAATATCATTTTGATTTTCCAGATAAGCCGAGCGAATGGGTTATCCACGTGAGTGGTTTCTCGCATCGGAAGGACAATTGGTCGAGTTTATCTGTCCGATTTGTGCAGATGTGCTGCGCAATCCTGTTCAAATTCAACAATGCCAGCACTATTTTTGCGACTTGTGTATCATGGATTGGCGTTCACGGGCCACTATGAACAGAGAGGGTTCTGATGATGAGAGTGACTATGACGAAGATGTTGTGGTCGATTGTCCATGCTGTCGTGGGGAGTTCACCATCGAAGACGTGTTGCCGGCGCCGAAGGTGCTGAGTAACCTGATAAATGGTTTGAAGCTTCGCTGTGGACAAGGCTGCGGGTGTGAGGTCAAACTTGAAGCCTACCAACGTCATTTGGAGAACTGCACATCAAATCCAGAGAACAAATGCACTGGTTGTGGAGCAATTGTCACTGAGGTAATCAGACGTAGTCACAATTGTGCCAACTATTTGCGTGAGCAGCAAAGCCAGTTGGAGCTACAGCTTATTGCTCATGCTCGTGCAAGCATGGAGCCGCCGACAATCGTACAATGTGAGGGATTCAGCAGGCAGATTCGGGAAGAGTTTATTAGAATCGTTAGGAACGTAATTGCTGAATGCAATGATTGGAGTGCCATGCGTACAATGATAAGGCAGCAAGTAAAGGAGTATGATTTTGGAGCTTACAATGTTCTCGTAGGCAGCAGTATGGATTCTACTTTAATCAATGTAGACAAATATTTTGAGATTCGACTTGGTCGGATTAGTGCACTGATTTGGTGTGCGAAAGGTCGTGTGGTTCGCACTGACGAAGAAGTTCACCATGAAGCTGTTCCACGACGAGACAGAAAGCGGTCTCTTCGACGTCGCTTCTTGCAGTTGTTTAAGAAATAGTTCGGAATTGATTGCGAGCCAGTTGAACTCTGCACGCGGATGTTCGATCCATTACTTATCTTTCTTTAAAGTACATTACTTTATGATCTCTTGATTTTGTAAAATTATCATCTTTATATTTGGTGCATTTCACATTATAATCTTAATTGTAATTAAATAAATAGCTTTACAGTGTATGCATTTTTATATTTGGTTTTGGAACAAATAAATTGGGATATTCTTATCACTTGGTGTGAATTTTGGCCTGAATTCATTTCACTAGAATCACGATCCGAACATTTTGCGTTCCTTCCGTGCATTTCTCAAAACACACACAACGATGATTCACCTGCATGATTCACCAAACCTCACAGAAGCAGCATGAACAGCTCTTAAATAACGTAAATAACATAACATAAAGCTTAACATAAGATATACAGCGCAAGACAAGATTTGTCGTATCACTTTTTCGATATCTGGCTTAGTTTAGCTGAAATTCCGTCCGATAGATTTCCGAGGGGGGGACCTTTGGTTTGTTTGGCCCGGGACCCTTACTAAGAGGTACGGGCAGGGGCACTCGTTCCACGGGCAGGGGCGCTCGGCTCCTCTCACCAAAGGAAAAATGATACAATTTGTGAATAAAACCTTGACCACGTTTTACTTCTGTGTATTAAAACCGGATCCTATCTCGCACACTTTCACCTGCCAATATACTGATGCCTGCCTGATTAGGTTTTGACAATTTCACAATCACATTTCCTTAAATCATGACCTAAAAGCAGGATCTTCTTTCTACCTTGCATAATATAATGACGTCAATGCTTGGCTCTTGCGGCAGTAACGAATTAAAATAATAATAATAATATCATTTAATAATACATATGCAATCTGTAAAATGCAGCCAATGCACTTGTTGCAATTGCAAGTACTGATGCGAATGAAATTCCGTTCATTCGTTACAAATCTTATCCGCCAATCACGCGTCGAGTACGCACCGCCGAAGCCTGATACGCATATTACGAGCTACGAACAGTGGACCCGTACCTGGATTCTTCTGGTAATAAAGATGCGAAATTTTTTCTCAATCATTTGTATCCTCTGCAATAATCTTCGTAGGTGCAACACGACGATGCATGATTGATGATTTTGATACGAGAATGAGAGACTATTATGCGTGTGAGGCAAAAGCAAAAGCACTGAAATCAATGTCAGAGCTGTTTTGAAGGAATGGAATACTTCTTGGATTGAATTATTGCCCATCTTGAAAGGAGTATAACAATTATCAAATTGCACTAACACGTATGGTTCATATGGCGTTTGGTTCGTATGGCTCATTGTTTAGTACTTGGCCAACTGCAAGACTTCTCGGTTCTCGGTGCAATCGCAAGTATGCGCAGCCAGCTTACGTTTCCTCCGATACGGTGTGGGTTTCCGTGTCACTGTCATTGGAATCCATTTTGCCGCCCGAGACCGCAGTCCTGGCTGATGCCGGAAATGCCTCGTCCCCGCTGATCATTAAGGCAGAACACAAACACAGTTACTTGCATTTTGGGCATTTTGAATTGAATTACGGCCACCTTGACAATTCTGATTCTAATGATTTACGTGTGCTCAAGTTCTTTGATGCAACGAAAAATGATGCAAATTGGCAACGTTCGAATTGAAGACTGAAGAAGTGCGGCGACAAGTACACGAAAAGAGAGAAGACACGTCCAAACGGATCACCCAAGGGCTAATCAATATTTTTTACAGCAGCAGCTCATTTGATCACCAGATATTATTGTATATTTAAGCCTATTTTTGTAATGACGCTCTGATATTAGAGTCACTAAATGCGACTTTTTGTTCCTAAATTATGAAATTGTGAGTAATTAGTCGATTACCTATGGACATCTTTGTATGCAATCATAATGGAAATGGCGTTGACGATTACGCACTCGCTCAGAGTAGACCCAGTCGACGACTTGGAGATACAAAGACTTCCAAAC
>WIXG01000390.1:0-67827 GCA_009869945.1 Mesaphorura yosii | reverse complement strand
GCGCAATTGTTTGGAGATCAATGAAAAATTTTGGCGAAGCGACGAACTATGTCACCAAAACGAAGAGCTGTTCGCTGACACGGCGGACCAAGCCCGCTAGAGAGGCTAGTTTTAATTATGTATAGCAGCAGTAAATGTAGCAGTCCCACTCACTGCCCATGAATGAGTTTCTTTTTGTTCAGTTTAGAATCCGTCAAAATCAAGTCTGCTTACTCACGCCTACGACGCCGGAAACAATCGCCCGTAACTTGTGTAACTATAAAAGTTAATCCGTTAATATGTGCCCCGTTCGACGAATCCTATAATAAAATCTGACGTATTAGAAAAACAAAAGTAATCGTATTTTATTCGATGACGCATTTCGAACTTCGTACAATATCTTAATCGTGTACACAACAATTCAGGCATGAAAGATGGAGGTGCGGCTTATAGGTCATGTAAATCTTGAAAGTGCTTCACCAGCCACGTTTATCTACATCTCTTACGGTAATTAATGCAGGGATAAAGCTATTTTTGAGAACAAACTCCTCCGACTTAAAAAAAAAGGAAGTTAGCAAGAAAAGGCAAGTGTTCGTCTCAGCGATTTAGATCGAAGTCATTCAAGCAAAACTCGATTGAGCGGTAGAGAGCGAAACAGGCCCCGTAGATAGAACTCCGTGACGCGATACTCCGAATTCGAGTTCAAAAATATGGGGAGGCGATTAAACAGAAGCAAGTATAGCTTAAAAGGCAGTAAGTTCTCCAACCTTGCAAAGGGCTTCATTCATTCATTCTTTTCATATGTGTAGCGGAGAAATGCTTGCTGTTTAGTGCCGCACTTTTCCAACTTTCACAGTTGGTTCCATGAGCTTGCTCAAACACTTAGCCTTCATTGAGCAGTCTTTCATGCAAATACCTCGGAGCAATTGAGACCGCATGTGGCCAGGTACAAAGGGAGCGCGGAGCATGGATGAGACTTGTTGTAGAAAGACTCGCTGCATTTACGTAGCATACCTCGTCATAGAATTTACACTCCATTCCAAAAGTGGCACGACGAGCAGGCGTAAGTGTGCACCTTTCAGATTCGGAAGGTAAGCCTCCATCGTCGCCCTTTGGAGGAATTTAAATCAACAGTACAAGTCAGTCGGAAAGAAAACGAAACGAGAAATCACGAAAAGTCAAAGACGTGAGAGGAAGGAACGGGAAAATAAATTCCTTCGCGCGAGATAAAATGAAAAAGAGATTTCCGTTTCTTTGTAGTGAGTGAAGAAATCCTGAATGAAGTTAGAATACTCCTTTGCCGTTACTCAGTTCGGGGTCTTCACTCAAGCTCCCGCTTGCTGCTTCTGGCGTGGAGTGCCTGTAACCGAACGTCACCTATCTACCAGTGCCCATAGCTGTAAGTATAGCCGTTGTATTGTTCAATTTAATCCACCCACGCAAGCGATTTTTTCTCTCCGTCGTACGCGTTCGTTCTTTTGCATTTTGGCAAAGAGCCCAAATTTTTCAGTCCAACGGTTTTATCATCTGTCACCCACAGTTGTAGGTTGCAACTGTGCTGGGATGTAGAGCACGCGTGCAATAGATATTAGTATCGAAGTACCGTAACTGTGCTAGGCACGGTAGAAATGAATGGAGAAAGCGGAATACGTTGGCCAGAGACTGCGGCTGGAAAGCAACTCGAATGGGACCGAGGAAACCCGTGACACAAACATGCCAGTACAATAAAATACTATAACCCGTCGCATGCGGGCACGCTCGTTCTGGACTTCAGTTGCTCCTGCAGGGGTTGCTTCAAGTGAACTTTTATGGGCAGGAATTTATCGGTTAATAAAATAAAAGAAACTGTACATGATTGTGTTCGTAATTCAAGTGCATAGATAAAATGATTTTGTTAATAAACAGTTGAAAGAAATGAAAGTATGCACAGACAGGTAATCAAGAGAAAAAATGAAGAAGTTAAGACTAAAATGGACAGGAAAAGGAAATGGAAGGTAAAGGTATGACACATTTCATGAAATCAATGAACATCGGAATACAAACATTCATTTGTGAACCAATGCTTTCTTACTTAGTGGAACAAATTCTGCAATCGTAGGAAATTCTATCACATTTTTAACGGGTGCCAATCCATAAACATCCTTTCCATGCAGCGGTTGTGATTTTTGAGAACATTAACAAAATCGGAGTGAAAGAGAATGAAAAAATGCGGCTTCTACTTTTCGGCTGCTATTAATAGAAGTCAAAAATTTATGGACAGATGTTAATATTTATGTATCATCAGTTGATGCTTGGGTTCATTTGTTTCATTAAACTCGGGCGTGTTAACACAATCATTTGATGTATGTACAAAAATTATGCACAGAATCTATGGAAAGTTGCATTAGATTTATGTGCAGTTTCATCTGATTTCTTAACACTTTATATTTAACCCAACTTTTATGGTTCATTCCGTGGTTATAAGCGATTGGAAACAATAACAATGATACATTTCCAGATTCTGTATGAATGAGTGCAGACCCCATTCAGAAGAGAAGAACCCGCATATTCCCGACACTATTTTTCCCCATAGTCGTTATGCTTGCCTGGGCTGCAGCATTATTGGAATTCTTTATCCATGCGCCATTATATGGCGGACAAGTGCAGAAAAGCAGCAGCGTGAATGAAGGCGAAGCGGAGAAATCGCACAAGCCATTTCGTAACCCAAGTCTTGGAATTAATGAAAATGCAACTCAGCTGACAGAAAATTTATTTGACAGAGGGGAGATTGGTGTTGGCTCCGTTTTGGCTAACGATTCATTAACTCGAGACCAAACTGTCAGTACGACCGAGGACATTCATGGAAAGGTAAGACATGTCATCATTGCATTGCGATGTTGAACTCAAAACATGGACAATGTTAACAGAATCCGCAGTCTGATGTGATAAGATGTTCCGTGGTTCTCGTTTCATTCATAAAAATCGGGGAAGCAGAGATTCCTTGCTTGAGCCCGTCCTGCTGCTTCGATTAATATTCGGGCCACAGAGAAGTTCCCCAGTATCAAAAACCAAAGAGTGCAAATTCTAAGAACTCTTCTTCTGTCCCGCCTTCGTGCTGGCACTCTGTCCCAACCACACTCTGAACGGTCCTGCGTCAGATCCAGTATACAGTGCTCGTACATGTGCGTACATTTATGCGTCTATAAATTTCATGAATGAAACTTTCTCCAGACACAGCTCGATTTCTCCTTCTTGCTCCACGAGTCCCAGGATCCTCTTAACCAGAAGCATGAGAGCATAAGTTGTGGTATACCGAAAGAAAGTACGAAAAGTTTCAGCACGTTCTACTCAAAGTTAGAACCCAAGTTATGCAAACTGCAATTGGAGCAAGGATGCAGAGTCTATTCACTGATTCAATCAATGGATTCCGACCCCATGTTTGTTTACATTATTGGCTTCTATGTAAGCAATCTTTGGACCGCTAAGCCCTGCTGTTCGGGTTAAGCTGCAACCGAACCTGTGCAAACATATGCAAAAACCTCTATTGAATTTGGGGACGCACAGGCCGTGCAATGGAAACTGGTGGATAATTAGTAGGCAGACAAAACTCGCGCAAAACAAACAGAGCGAGTAAACAGAAACGAAGTATTACGAAGGCGCTCTTGCGCTCAAAAATGCAAAACCGCTCAGGTAGCTTGCGCGCAAATCTGTAATGCTTTCACATGCTTTACGCGCACAAACTGTAAATATTGACTTAATATCTTTCTTATAGCATAAGCCAAAAGTTTCGGGCTGCGAGTCCAACTTTGCAATTAAATTCCCCACATGCAACCCATTCAATGCACATCAGTGTGCTGCTCGTTCTGGGAATCCGGAAAATTAATTACGGCAAGAGTTGCGCGCACATGCTTTGTCCAAACCCGGATGTGAAGATAAGAAATATTTTGTCGCGTAGAACCCGTCGCAATTCGCAATATTCATCGCATTTCTTCGCCGTAATTTCGTATCTCAGGCTTCTCGTTGTTTTATCGTAGAGGTTATATAGATGAAGAAAGTGTCATTCAGGAATCGATCTATAGCCTCCGTTCACGCGAATAGTGAGGCTTCATCTTCCGAGTCGCGATCGTGCACAGCTATAAAAAAAACTCTTCATTGTTTGAGATTTCTAAAGAATTTTTGAAACATGTTTCAATGAAACGAAACAATGCGGGTCGCAACAACGCACATGTGACAATGCATTAACAAAAGTTTTTCTCGTCACTCTCAAGGCCCATTGAAATGAGCAATTAATTTTGCATTTTAAATCGCAGTAGTGTTTGACACCTCGAGTCTTGACGCACGTCGCTCCAAGAATCAATTTCGCATTCAGTAATGTTAATTATTGGAGGTTGGTGAAGCCACACGCAAACCTCGCTCCCTTACTCGTAGAAAATGGTCCAGTGTGGTATAGGCGGCAGTCTGTGTGAGGTTTAATTAGGAGACCACTAGACGTAAGAATAAAGACAAGGTGTGTGAATGAGTGATCTGCCATCATTTCAATTTCATGTATTCCGAGCTGGATATTTATTCAAAACAGAATATCATATTGTCGGTAATTGTTTAAAAAGATAATTATGTCAATTATTGTGTATTATGGCCTGGCCTATACAAATATTTGTAATTCGCAAGGTTTATATAAATGCGAATATATTGCTAATACGTACATACAATGAATGTATGTGTCTTCCGGTACCCGACGGTGTTGTGAAAATTCTAAGAAAGAAAAATAAGTGGACAGCACATCGTACTACAATTTCATGTATGAAGAGATCGACAAACACAACTCAAGAAAATTCGCGGAATTTGTGTCCCATGTTACAGCTAAAATTCGGTCGATGTCGAATTTGACCCGCAACACATGAAAGTTCGTATCGATGCGAAGCATCTCTTTATAAAGTTGATTTTTATTGTCAAAGTACACTCAGCTCTTCAAAATTGTGCCCAGAAAAGGAGAACTTCTGGTGGTAACATCAATAACATAACCAAACCTTCGCTCGATTTACGGAAAGTCAATATCAATACGATCAATAAAGTAGACAAAATTGCAGCGATGGAAGACATAGAAGTCAACATCGAAGCTTCATTGTTAGGGCTGAAATGTCGTGCCCAAATACTGAGTCATGAATACGAGTACACCCACGCGTGCACAGCTTCTCCCTCAGCGTTGCGCATCGCACGCCACCAGTTCGAAACTGTACGCCAAATGAGTTTGGCAGAGAAAGTCTTCTTGAAAATGAATACGAGGGGAGAGAAAGAACGAGGAGGAGTAATAAACTGCGTCTTGTATGAAGTGCCTGTCTGCCTTCGTCTCAAATTTAATCAACACAGTTAACCTTACTTTCCCGATTGTCAAATGTCAGGTTTGACTGCTCTTACCGTACAACATCGAAGAACCCAACAAAATAGGATACACGTACTTCTAGCTCAGAATTGAATATTTCCGTGTTGGTCTAATCTGTGCTTGAGCTGATATTGTGTTAAGATCACATCTTTCGCAGGAACCATAGTCTTATGCTGTTGGCAGAAGTCGGTTCACATGGAGATTAACAAGAGGCAATGCGAGTGTCCCAGACTCAGAAGTGGACGTAGAGGTCATCAGGTCAAAACGTCTTCTCGTGTATAGAATGTGAAATTCTATACGGCGATCAAATTATCGCCTCCGGCAAGACGATCTTGGCAAACAGAAACCTCCGCATTGCGGATTTGATTGTAAAATCGCAATAATCTCCTCCCAGTTTCATCCTATTTGAATTAGAAGCACGAGGTGTAACGATGAATGAAGGCAATGTACAACAATGCCGATGTTTGCAGATCACAGCAGGACGGGACGGTCAGTTTACATTGTGTCGCATTTCAAATTGAATTGCTTGTGGCAGTCGCCGAACGCGTGCAATTCGCTCGGCTCGCTCTATGACGAATGTGTACACACGTAATGCCGACTTCAAATGTCAAGGTTAAAACCGAATTTATTGAATTTGACATGAAATTAATGAAAAAGTACAAGCACATTGCAATGGAAAGAGCCTAAAACCAAACCTGAAATGAGACAAAAAGTACAATAAATGGTAAATCCAACCGTGCACCTTGTTATCATGAATGCCAGCTAGTTTGATCCAGATACAGTTGCAGTAGAAGCAGGAGCGGTGATGCAATCCGCAGCATCTGCAAATTACAAAATGAAGCCATTACATATTATGGGCAAAGTCAACCAATGCACCCTTCAAGTCTCATTTCGCAGAATACGACTTGTCGAGAAGGCAACACTGCGATTTTTGTAATTCGGACTCTGGTGATAATCTTGATTTCGCCTGAGTATTGATTTATGAGGAAATAATGCAGAGATCGAGATGAGTGGAAGAGAAAGAAAGTCACTCAAGTGTTTTATATTGCTTTATATCGCGCATTGCAAAAGTTAGTCACGATCTGCTCTGCTCTATCCCTCATGCTCTCTGTTCCCGCTGAGTCAAAAGAATTTCGTTCTCGTTTCCCGTGCTTTTGCAATATTATGCTGAATCTGACACTCCTCCAATTTGTAACATTCAGGCCTGCCTGATGAGGAATTTATTCAGTTCTCCCATACTGCTCTTTGTCGTGTACGTGACTTCTCTTCGTCTCGGCCTTTCCAGCTGAATCGTGTAGATTTGCATACTGCACGCCAAATCCGTGTAATACACGCATTTTCTTGTACAAATGAATATTGTATGCTACGCGTTGCTGATCGTTTGGGCTGAGTAAGGAATGAAAAGTCTGAATGAATGAATGAGCTTTAGCTCTCTTCTCGCCGCTGTCGGTCTTGTGGAGAGGGCAATTTAAAAGAACAAAAAATTTAGGCGAGTGAAGTAAAAGTAATATAACTTTCACCGACTGCATTCTATCACATTCTCTTGGCAAATGCAAACACCGCTTGAGTAAACAAGAATTCTGGGTTTGCGCGTTAGCGGCAACTGCACTCGCGACGGGCTAAATTGAATCCAGCCGAACGTAATATGTTGACTGCCAGCCGAAATACGCTTTCGAATTGAAATATGGCAACGTACCGTCAACCCTGGAACTCCAGCCAACAACACCTCCGCTCTTCGTGTTCTGGTCGGTCAGCCACTCGTGCAATGGCTTGAAGTACTCGAGAAGTGCGGAAGCGTCCATGTAGGTTTGTCCCGTGATTTGCTCCAACGCCTCTGGCCACGGCTTTGACGAACCAAGTTTCAGCATTGCACTTTAAAACAACCCATCAAGAATTAATTTAAAGGTACTAAAATCTAAGGAAAAATGCGAGTCTGGGGCCCAGACTTCGACCTGTGTGGTCACCAGTTTTGCACAAACATTTTTTAAAATAAAGGATAATTTTTTGCCCGAAGCGAAAGCTTCCTGATTTCAGAGAGTTGCATTACCGGTATACATAAATAGAATGTCTCCCCTCGATGTTTAGCATAGAGTACGGATTCTCTGAAATTACGACGAAAATAGCTTTCAGGGAATTCCTGCTAATGCCTCCCTCCAGACTTTGTCAAGTGTCCTCGCCTAATTTGCTTTGAATGAACGAACGATTAGCATGAGGCAGATCGAGTCAACTGAACTTGAATTTCCTTTGTAGTTGACATTCACACACACTATGTTTAGCATAGAGGCACAAGAATAACAAAGGAACCTAATTACAGGCATTATTATCCTCGTATTCAATAACCATTTTGTGCCAAATCCCTGAAGCCATATACTATTTTGGTTGATTATTGAACTTGCTCTCATTCACTTTAGATCGTTGCTATTCTGCTATTTAAATTTCTATCGTTTATGGCAGACTCGAAACTTGGCAGCTGGAAGAATGGCAGTTTATTCCTGATTTCGCTCATTTTTAGACCCAAAATGCGATAAGCGATTCCGGAAAACTTCCACAATTCCGTACCATTATATTCAGCACTGTTGTATTGCCAAGAGAACCAAATTCTGGGACCAATTCTGTCTAATTGCTTTCGCCAGAAGCTAATAAAAGTACGGCACTGAAAAAGAATAGTTGCCAGCAATTTCTCCGAACGTGTGAGTAGGTGAGTCCATTTCCCTTTGAACTGGCAATTGAATTCAATTCAAACTTCGAAACCAGGAGTTTGAAACCTCATTAAAAGATATTTGCCACAAATTTGAAAAAGCTTCAAATCCTATCTTTAGTTTTGCTGAGCCGGCTTAATTAATTCGCATTCTCTCTGTCGCATCTTATGGCTTTCAATGCATGTGGATGGAGAATTGAAAAGCAGGTGAGTGCGGTCCGTTCCTTGATTTCAATTTCATTTTTGCTTCTACCTCCGTCGCTTCCAATGAACTGCGGCGGCCTACGTTAGAATTATGGCAAGAAAAGTTTTGTCATTTTGAAACTGAAAGTAATTATTGCGTGGTTTCTGGGAACTGCACAAGGAAGCGTCAGAATGGAACAAGCTAATTCCGCTTTGGTAATACCATGCATTATATTTAGTCCACCTGCAGTGTTTGCTGCCAATATTTATGATTGTACGTATGACAAGACTAAACTAAGAATTGAAGTTTTGTACAAGCCTTTGCCACGCATTGTCTATTGCATTGTCACGTCAGCGAAGTCTCCGTCTTTGCTTTTCACTGTCGTGTAATTGTGAAAGGAGGTCGCATGAATTTGTATTCCTACACTAAATATCTAAGTTCGGCGCTAATTTTGCTACTCACATATGGTGATATTCAACAAAAATGTTTAACTTTTGGTGGGCAACTTTGGTTAATATTAGTACAAACTTACCCCAGCGCATTCCCAGCAGAAGCATTCTTGTAAATATCGCACTTGTGTAGTGGTTTGGCAGGGTCCTTTGGGTCGTATTGGCCTGAAATGGTGCAGAGCGCCTTGTGGAACTGGAACTGCAGAATGTGGCTCACAAAATACCTGTTCGAAGGAAACAAAGGTGTATTACTATAGTTGTGCTTGATGATTAATTGGACCCTGAAATTTGAGGTTCACGAAATTCCCTTATCCACTGCCTCCAACAATGGAAGAGATTTCAAATTCCGTGTCTGTCGTGGGAGTTCATCGCTCACAAATCTGATTTTGTAAACAAAATAAAAGCAGTGACCCCTGAACTGGCATTGTGCTCTAATATTCGTTTTGATGAGGATAAATGACTCATTCAAACTCGAGAGTTGTCTCAAAATCCGCGAGCACGAGGTATGCTTTTGAAATATCCGAGTAACTGAGTATTCATAGCTGGAAGCATTATTAAATATTTCGCAGTAAACCCTGACGAGTTAGAAGTATAGCCTTCCTGGTTGCAGTGGGAAAATCTGCAGTTGATTCTGTGGTTCTTTGATTCATTACTTATTTATAGACCCGTTTAGTTACCGAATGTAAGGCACGCTGGCTGGAATGTGGTATTTTGCGCCTGGGTCGAAATCGGTGCTAGTTCGCGTGACTGGTGGCTTGACTCCTTGGATTTTGCTCCTGCAAAATGAAAATCATTCAATAGAATTTATAAGACTTACAATGCCATACAAACTTCGCTTGAATGAATTAACATACGAGCAGGTTACATTTTGTTGAATAACCTCATTCATGAAATAATGCGAAGGACAAACGCAGTCAACGTATAACAAATGGGCTGAGAAGCTACAGCGAACCGTAATAAATTTATTTGTATCATCGCACATTCACATTGCTCGCTTGAAGCGCGGATTAGACGGCACAACGTATTCGTTTCTGCCCAAATATAACCAAATTAAGGAAGCAGTGCATAGAACAGCGAGTCATATATTCACGAGTGGTGAATGGTGAAGTGGAGACTGGAACTTTGAATGAAAATGCATCTGCTTTCTCAATATAAATTCAGCCCAGTCTCCTCCTTGCTCTTGACTTTCTCGCTTCTCGTATTGTTATTCCTAAATGTAATTAATCTTTTCTTTATTTGCTGGTATCTCTAACATCATCACATTTACCTTTTCCATTCATTTTCAGGATAATTGCGGGCCTAGACAGAGCTGGCTCCTTTCTTTTTAATACCTTTTATTTATTTCTTTCTGCTATTTTAAGACCCACGCTCTTCACCAAGTAGTCTATGCACGAACTGTGAAACAATGAAGCGCCCGGCTTTCTTTCCGCAGTTTCTTTAACCAAATCATTTTTTTTATCTTAAAAGGTCGGAATTAATTAAAAGCGTTGTGATGCAACACCGAGCCGTCCATCATGTTCTTGGCTGAAATGTATGACGGTTGGCAGGCACGTGGCATTTATAATAAAATGAAATTCGGGTCACCACCAAAACCAGCTGTAGAAACGTCGTCGTCGTGTGCGTATTATTCGCTTGCATTTTTACCAATTTAATTGCACCCACATAAAATTTCGCTCTCGTTCTTGTCTTGTCTCAATCGAAAGCAGACCCTCATTTTTTAAACCATAATTTGCCGTATAGGCTGCAGAGAGGCTCTCTGCGTCATAGGAAGACGTTGCTCTACTTACTTATCATTTTCATCCAGTAAAGTAAGTAAGTCTACAGAAACGTCAAATTATTTTCGTCGTGCTGTGTGCTCGAATTCTGGAGTCTAAAAAGGCAGTGGCCTGAATACGAACTATCCAACACATTGTGACAGATGGAAACCATCCATCAATTTGTCAAAGACCACAGCTTCGAAATAATTTCCACAGTGTCACTTCGCAGATTAGCCAGCATAATGCGAAATTATGGTTTTACCTCAGCTCCCACCAGCGGCAATTGTATTCTTCAGGCTTGACTTTTCCCTCGAACACGTCCCACCTCCACTGATCGATAACCAGAGCAGATGGCAAGAAGGCGACCTAAAATACGTTCAACAATATGTGTATCAAAACAGAAGAGAAGAATTAAGAACAATACTGCCTATTCTGCGTGCCACATAATTTTGGGTAATGAGATTATTTATGTATGATCCAGGAAGGAAGGCGCAACCGGGATCCGGAATTTCCAGGAAGTTGGACACTAATCAGATTTACTCCAGTGTTGAGAATCCAACAAACGCGAGGCAAGGAACTTTGTGAAAGTCTGAAAGCGATAACCCGCGTTTTACAGTTTTGCTTTCGTTTCACTGACGCACAATGTGAACTACGTCTGGGATTCCAATCTGATTAGGAGCAATAAAACTGAAAGGCTGAATTGTGTGGGGTATACGAGCGTGAACTGGCTTTGTTGCGTGGGAACCAGGAGACTAATGCCATCCACTTGAATTACAGCGTGTGTTCAGGGGATTAGTAAATTCAATCTGTTCTTTGTGCTAATGGATAATAGGTTAAAAGGATACCACGCGTGTTTTCGATTGTTGTTTGCAGCCGAGGAAACAGCTGATACAAAGCGTCTTACCTTGTCCATAGCTTGCGCAAACAAGTAGTTGATGTTGAACTCATAATCGTCTTCAAAATCATTCAGCAGGTTCAGCTCTTTCAAGTGCTTCGGAGTTGACACGGATAAAGCCAACAAGTCTCCCACGGCCTCGTGAAATCCTATTAGCACAATTAATTGAGTTGCAAATGGACACTAACTCTGAACTAGATTCCTCTGGGATTGTGAAAGATGAAAGAGGTCTGACTAGAATCCAGCCTGATTCACGTTTTTTTGCCAGTGGATGTTTTCGTAAATTGAATCACGTGGCAACGAGCGTTAAAGAGAGCACGGGTCAGTTGAGTAAGTTAAAATCTTCCGAATTCACAGAGAGTGACATTTCGAGCACATCAAAGCTCGCTTAGTTTTTCAATTTTCTCACCCGGATTGGCGCCTTCACGAAACGTGATTGGCTGGTCCTTGTATTGTAGATAGTATTCAATATGTCCCATTTCATGGTGCACGACAATTAAGTCATTCATTTGGACTTTTGTGCACTGTTTAATCCTGGAAGAATGAGAAAATTAATTAGTCCATGTCGTCAGCAGAATGGATTCGGCGGATGTGCATGCGTGGGTGTTAGATGCGGTTAAGTTAAATTAATTCGGTACATTAATTTTGTCAAGTGGTCAGCTAATTTATTTGCCTGCGAAGAGGTCTGCTTGAGACACTTTAAAATGGTGCACAAATTGGACGCATCAAGAGGCGTCAATAGTTCACACAAGCCTCAGCCATTGTACAATCGGCAAGTCAAGTCGGAATAGAAACTCTATTTTTCGGTTGGCAAAGCAAGTGTGAAGATGCTCATCAAAGACGTTCAGTGTCCACAACAACCATCGACCGACAACGACTATTGTCTGGTGGTAAAAATAGATACACATTAAACGCGTGACATCAGTGGTCAGTCCAGCAGAGGCAGAATGCAGAACCGTGCAATAACAAAGTGGTAATAAAGGAAATGGTCGATATGTCATCCGTTTAATGATGATACTGCCCACACGAAGAAGATCGTCCAACTCACAGCATGAATGTAGTGCTAACTCTTCCTTTCTTCTCCATGCACTTTAATCTAAAAACCTTCTCCGCTTCATAGAATCAGAAATTTACAGCAATAATAATGCTGGCCAGTTGCAGCTACGATGGAATCGACATGACTACTCCTTTGGCCTCTGTCTCCTCACTTTATTTCCTTGACTTTCTCTTTCCTTTTGACTGAGTGGGCAACTCAATTATTTTCGCATTACATACAGTACGAAAGAAGGAAAGTGGTCAGCATTTGTGCTGAAAAGGCTAAGGTAGTAAAGTGCGGTCAATGTGTGTGAAATACATCAATTTACCAAATGTGTTTCCTCCCCATTCCATTAATCCTTGTTCTCCCTCCTCCACGACATTAATTTTCCCTTGCTCAAGTCACAGATTCATTTTTTTTATTGTTAACCTTTGAACTTGTTGCTGACGAAAGGTTTGTTGATTTATTATTATTTCTCGAATTGGTGGAAAAAGGATTTTAAAATAATTAATTGTTCCGGACCCCAATCAGCTGAAACGGCATTTCATCAAGCCTTGAATTGAATTAAACAATTCTAAGCTTGACGAAACGACCAGACACAAGCACCGTGATCTTTGCACGACAAGAAGTGATCGGAGAAAAAAGGAAAGTTACTTGAGCAAGCTCCAATTTCACTCCCTTTACAGGTTGAATGCGCTCGCATGCAATCACGATGTCAATGCATTGCACAGTCTGAGCCGGACTGAATGGGATAGGTAAATAGGCTTGGTGAAGTAATGTCACATTTGAATACAGCACAATTCACGATTAATGCAAATTAGATTTGCATCTTCAGATTAAATCGAGATAACGTGCTGCACTCAAATGCAACATTGCTTCACCAAGCCTATTTACCTATCCCATTCAGTCCAGCTCAGACTGTGCAATGCATTGATGTCGTGGTAAATATCAGTTAAAATCAAGAACAAATACAACTGCGGCGGTGGCTCAGGGGTCAGTGATGAGTACATGAACTTGGCATTGAAGGTTCGATTCCTCGTACCCGTGACTTATGTGAATCTGAAGCCAATTATTTGCAATTTTATTTTGTCAATAAAGGGCTCATGAGGTTTGTTTGAGAGCGCACTACTGTCGTAGTGCCTCTGTCTGACGGCATCTGTCAGAGGGCAGATGGAAGGGGGTTATGTCGTCGAATCAGAGGTGAGATTACAATTGCCTCGGGCTGAATCTTGGCATTTGTTGCTTAGATCCATGCATCCTTGAACAAGAATAATGAAAGCTCAAACTACATCATCTTTCATGCATTCAAGTAAAAGTTAAATGATCTCCTATTTCTCCCTTTTCCTCGAGCGCTATTAATAAAAAGCGGTGAGCAGAAAAGCACGCATCGTCGCCTCCTTGCTTCGTGACTACATCAATATTCAACCAGGATCGGTTCTTACTGCAGTCTGCCTTAACACTTTAGGCGCTTCTTTCCGCATAAAACTTTTAAATTGTTCATCTTGTTTTGCAACACTTCCTGCTCATGCATATTCCCGTGACGCATTCATCAAATAGATGCATCATCTGAATGAACCTGCAAGGAGCAGCTTGTATGGCATTTAAAATTCTTCATGTAAAAACATCGCCAAAATGAGCTAGGCTGTAAAAGTTTGCCTCAAGAAAACTTGGAAAGCCAAGAAAACCAGGAACTGACTTTCGCTTAGCTTCTGCGAAAAGTGGCTGATTCACAGCATACCAGTTCAGCAAAGCGACAGGACAATGAAGTGAAAGAAGACATATGACTGTCCAGTAGCCCTCCACTGTTAGCCACAATAGAACAGCCTACGCTTATTTCCTGGTACCGGAGTCTAAATAAGGCGTACTCTTCCTTGACTTGTCAGACGTCTAGCAATGGGATCACCAATGAGCATGAGACATGCTCGGAGCGCGTGGGCCTACCCAATATCACATCCACATCGAACCCAACGACTTCTCCGTCCAACTTGGCGACAACTTAGAAAGGAAATCATGAGGAAGTAACAAGGCGTAATTGTTCTCTTACACGTGTAGGTCGGTAACAATGCAGAAGTTGAAGTTATCGCATACTATATTCTGAAAACTTTATGCTAATAAGCATTCTGATTATTGTCGATTCTCATTAAAAACTTCATAAGTACGTACGCATTAATAACTCACATTCAAGGCATTCAATTGTACTGTTGAATCTGAGCCCGGAAACTTTCCCACACAAGCAACCTTCATTCTCGTTACTGTGCTAGAACCGATTATAAAGTGGTTCACGGAATCAAAATCAAATAATTTCTGCTTGGAGAACTTCGACAGCGTCACTGACTTGCCAAAAGCCGGAAGTAAATTGCATAGGTTGGAGGGTTTTTCGAAAGTATGCATCGGCTTACCGGAAGTCTCTTCCATTACAAAAGTCCCACGCGGAGGCATGACAAATAATTTCCCGATCGTCAGGCTTCTCGATGATTGAGCCGGACCAAAACTCCTCCGGCATTCCGGTCAAGTTGACGGACGTAAAAAAATCCTCGGAAGTTTTGAACATTCTCAGAGCCGTGTAATTCTAGAAAAATCAGTATCAATGCTAAAATCTCTGAATACAAAGTGTGGAGACGGCATATAATTAATTAACGCCGCATTTACTTGTGCAAGCATCGTATTGGTCACGTCCACACTTGGCTTGTCTGGAAACGGTGTTGTAAAGTCCAATAAATCACTCCAGTGCTGACTCCACATATCACCGAGAACATTTGCGGGTATTGGGCCGGTTTTTGATATCTTGGCTCCATACTTTTCGTTTAGCTTCCTCCGTACGTAAGAATGAAGTTGTTCGTACAGCGGCAGCACATCGTCCCACAGCTTGCGCACGTCCTGTCTGAATGTGTCGGAGTCGTACGGCATCAGCCACATGTCTACCGCCGTGCTGAAATCTGTCATTTGTGATCAAGGAGCAAGAAATTTCATGTTAGAGTGCTATTGAAGAGAGTGCTATTGCAAAAATTCAGCGGAGCCGGCGAAAGTGCTTACTGTTCATGCGAGCAGCTTCGTTAATGAGCTCCACATACTCAGTGTAGTTTTGATACATTTTTTTTCCAGACGCATCTCGCCAAGCCAGCCAAGCATGTTGTAATTCATCGTAATTTCGACTTTTGGCCAACACGTTTTTTAGGTCTGCGAGGGACAAAATGGCAAATTAGAATGAATGAGCGAAGGTCAGTCATGACTTTCAAGCTGTAGAGGGAAGTAAATTCCAATGAATTCGACAACCTCTTCAATAAATGCTACAAAGGCTTATATTACCAAAAGCTCTAGTTTATTTACAGGCGATGGTTCGAAACACATTGAAACTCCATTATTACTCGTTATGTATAAATGAATGAAATTCCGGAAACCATTGTATTGCCTAACATAAACATACAAATTCAGGACCCGAATTGTTCTCAGCGTTTAATCTCGAGGTGTAATGAGGTGTGACGCCATTGAAATCAGAGGCTAACAAGAAATACTACCAGAATGGATGGTCCCATGTCACTATCCTGCGTGGGAGTTGGAGAAAGCTGAGTGTATTTGAGGTAATAAATTAGTGTCTGAACATGACCATTGTGGAATAACAACTCGAGTCATCTCCACCAACATTCGCCATCCGCCGTAATACTGCATAATGTAATAATTCTCAAGTCGCAGCAGTCAAAATGACACGCCGCTACTTTGTCATTCTCATTTCATTCTTCAAGAAAGTGACTCGTTTCGTCCTTGATCGAAAGCCTCCCGTCTCCGATTGCAATGCAGTATCAGTTTCTAGGAACTCATGATCACGTTAATCATAACAACACCGAAGTCTACTTTATTTCCTCTAGCGTTGAATTACCGAACCAGGCACCCGCTTACGTAAGTTGGACGTGTATGTTTCTTCGTGCAGTTTTCAGAGTGTAGCTAGGGTAAAAAAGACCTACGAATTTTATTTAGTCTTTGTATGCAGTGACGCGGCTCTTGGTCATTATTAGCTTCGAAATCACGTAAATCCCACTTTAGGCAACTTTAAACCCAATTGCGTAATAAGTTTAAAAGCAAATGCAATTTGTCTTACCGGGTTCGAGCGACAAGTCGCATTTGGCTGGGTTGTGAAAGTCGCATACTTTCGCCTTGGCGTAAACTGCGCTCATGTCGTTCACTAGCGTTGTAAACTATAAGGAACAAACAGTGTCAATGTATTTGTTGAGTCCCTAGGCTTGTCTGTGTTTAGTTGGCTTAGTTGACCATTTTATGCACATTTTTTCCGTTTTGCTTACCTTCTGCAATTTTTCTGCAGGAAGTGCATCGGTTCCAAGCACGGACATCAATTTGAACTGGCGTTTAAGCAGTGGGTTCTGAAATTTTTGCCATTGGAATTGTGTCACGTTTTGCCAAAGTTCCTTCTTGAATTTGGCTAGCCGTAGCGTTGCTTGAAGCTAAAGTATTCAAGACATGAAGCAGCGGTATTAACTTTTAATTTAATCACAGTCCAAATTTCATACATTCGCAGATACGACGCGGTCAATGCCAGGTCAAGCTTTAGTTTTGCTTAATTCTAAATATGATATCAAATTTCATGTTTGAATATCTTCAACAAGAGCATGCATTTTGCGTTTCCTTTTCCCACTTCAAACTAGGCGAAGGGAACAGAAGCCCACAAATTGAAAATTGTGGTTCGCCCACACTACGTCCTCTCCCACAGTATTCTTCGCTTACCAATGTGCAGATGATTATTAAGATCTCTTGAAATTTGCAACTATATAATGATATTATAAAAGTAATATCCTGCCGCTTGACAAGAGTCTCGCACTTCCCTCTCTGCCTCCGTCAACAATCATTCTTGGAACTTTCACCTTGAGGGGAAACCGAGGTGAGAGAAAAGTGCACCGGCAGCCAAGTTCCTTACACGGAACCAGACCAAACTTGAAATTTCTTTCCTGCTCCAGCGTCTCCATTCCATCCATTCATTTGTAATAATATGCTTAGAGTTTTCGAACCAAAAATAGAATAATGAGTTTTTCTTTTCCTTTCAGAGGAAAGTGAATGCGGTTAGCAAAGGCGTCGGGAGTGATGAAAAAAGTTTGGCTTCCTTCTGAATACCAACGGCAGGTAGAACTGGTTCTTAGTCCCCACACGATCGAAACATTTCGAAAAACCTCGGAAAATATGCCAGGTTTCTCCGTCAATTTCTACTGCACCGCGCCCGTGTCGTTTGATCTTTGTATTGCGGAAAAGTCCACTGTCCATGCTGGACTTAACAACTGTCAAGTATCACGAAGTCTGTCACTGTCCTCATGATATGCCTTTGTATTCCGAGTCCAATAATCAGTCGACCAGGTTTCGAACTAAGGCAAATAGACTTAAGTGTTAGTGTGACACGCACATTGTCTTTTGTCGGATTGCTCACGAGCTTATGCATCTTGAAAGGTACTTTTCCCAAAGCGCACTTCACTTTCAACGTCAGCTTCAATATTCTCCATTGGGATAGGTGTCGAAATTTTCTATTCACATTCAATTACGGAGGGCATTAACCATTATGATATCAAATTGCATGTATATCCTTCCTGCATTACAAGCAGCTGACACCCCGTTGACATTTCCTATAATAAATATGTATCTGTCGACTTCCACGGTATACTAATGCACTTCAATTTCTGATCATCCATTAGGAGATAGATGATTCTGGAAATGTCGTGTCTTGTTTCCGATGTGAGTGGGTCGAAGAAAATTACAACATGTCGCTTTCGATTTTTATCCTCTACCTGACCTTTTCTGCTTCCAAAGATTAAAGGTCGGAGTTGTTTACCTCGAATTGGCATTCATTTATCACATGCACTTAGACAATCCATCAAGTATTTTTCCCGGAACGAACTCAGAAAGGAAAAGACCATCCCTTCGTGAAAGGTGTAAATGATTCGAGGCCAATTTCCAGGAAATCAAGAGGGCATTTCACTCTGCTTGCAATACATAAGTAGATGCGCGTGAACAGAATTACCCATGTGCATGAGGAATGCCAAGACCATTCCAATTTGCTTCGAAAATTCACTGTGCCTCTGTCTTTGATAAAGTATTTAATTAAACAACTTTGAATATAGGCTTCACGAACTTTAAAGGAGTTCGAGTTGGGTTTCAAAGTGGTCTAGCCTGGGATTAGGACTTCACACCATAAATTATGAAGTGGGGAGACGATATACAAAGTAGAATTTAGTCAACCGGGAAAATGCTTCTAGGCTGTGATAAAATGCGCTCTTTCCCTGTCTCACCTTGGAAAGAGTAAGTCAAAGCTCTAAAGCCTACTCCTTGCATAAAAAGGAGGCCAGTTGGTGAATTTGTGCGATTCAAAATGCATTATTGACATTTTAACCAGGAATTTTATATTGTTTTCTTATATAGGAAATCACGCCACTAGAAAAATCAATTCCAAGTATGTATCAACTCCAAAAATCTCCTCTTCTAAAAACGACATTTTACATCGTAGTACTTACACATTTTGCATCAAGTTGATTATATCAAGCCCGGCAGGTGACAAAATCGAGTTAATGGACTCTACTAGGCATTTGACTTCCAGATGTTTATGTTTCCACTCCTAGTCGCATTTGTTTTGTGATTTAGCTTTGCCGCTGGCAAATTTTCGTCTCACACATGGTTCGTTTCCATGAGCGAGGCTCAGGCCTTTACAGTGTGAGTTTGACGTAAATTCGCACATCATCACATCCATGACTGGCACTGGCGATGACGCTAGCAGAATGGAAAGGCGAGGGTGCCACCGGAAATTTGTTATTCAAATTTCATGAACGCATGGAAGACAAGGGGGCAGAATTAAGGCACTAGTAACGTATGACGCGCGCGCCTACAACTGAGCTTCTCTCTACAAAAAATTCATGAAGTGCAAGTTCCACGTCCACAAAGTTCGACACATCACGCCAGTTGAACTTTGTGAACTCTGCCTATACTGTCGTTGTAATGTGCTTGTTATTTGGGCTTCCAGTGTGACAAGTCAGGTTCTACGCTGAAACAGGTTAAACTTGCGATGATTGATGAAACAAAAACAAATTTACATTTTATTACTCATGCTTGTCAAATACATGTGAGACTTAAAGCGAAGAACCAAGTCTAATAGACTGTACTCTGGAAGTTTTAGTTCTGCAAAGTCATAAAATGCTCTTTACACAGAACCGCTATCCCATCAGTTTTAGTTATGTGTACAGTGTTACCTTACGCCGACGTGGATTTCGACATGTAAAGTTCAGTCAACTAATGAGAAATGAACGGAGAGATTGATGGCTCCGGTTTGTGCTAGTGCTAGCTAATGGTCGCACATTATAACTTCAAGAAGAAGGCGCTCATTTTTAATTGACTAGTATTTCTGGACATGCATTCTTATACAATAAAAAGAATACAGGTTTTTCTGGCCTTGCCTCTCTCATGCACTTTTAACGACATAATTGACATTGTCCTTCCCACTGACATTGCGTAAAGGTCGAAAGGTCATTTCTCCCAAACCGTCTCGCTATTGCAAAACTGAAACCGAATTCTACTTGCCGCTGCCCTTCCCTACATGTAACTTAGTTGCTTGCGAGGCGCGCCTGCTATTGCGACTCCTTCTCCGGCTGTATCGTCACCTACTCATTTCAATTGTACTGTTTTTTGTATTGGTACTGCTTCACTTGACATCCTATTGTGCTCACTTGCATTCAAATTGAAATAAGATGGAAAGACCTGACCTTGATCACGTCGATTGACTTTTCACCCTTTCCAAAGCTCCTACATTCGTAAAATTGCGTTGTGCATTGACAATGATCAGAACTCGCAAGATACGAGTAAATGAAGAATTTCGAATAGGATTCGTTCTAACAAATAAAACTTACAGCGCTGAAATCTCGAGACGAATGAAACACACAAGGTCACATTTTATAGCCTAAAGTACGTCATTTAAGTTGCCAGGCACCTGCTTCTCATCCCAGACTCAACGCGATTTAGTAGGATCAATGACGTGCACTACGGTGCATAGTGCATTGGTTTATGGTCTCAAGCACGAAGAAACAATTGTCATGTTTAGCATTCGCGTCGGCATCAAAATATTTAATTATCACTTATTTTCAATGGGTCTCCTGTGCTGGACTGTCTTGTCATATTCTTGGAACAAAAAGCCATCAAAATGCCATCAAACTGGAGCTCTTATGCGCAAATACAAATGCAAAGCCTCTGTCTCAAAAGAGCTTGGAAACCCATTGCAAGAAACCTTGAAGTACTCGTAATGACAGCGTTATATTTTAGTTTCAGTTAATGTGAGTGATAAAAGTAATCCATCCAATGACCGTCATTACCATTTGCCATACGTCATTCAAGTGAACCCGACTGGAACGAGGAGGATGAACAATAAAGTCTGAGAAAGACATAAACCGAAACGTGGAAAATGCATGACGTTTTCTGAACCATGTGCGAATATTTAGTCAGGAGTATGAAGTGCGCAGTAATAAAAGCCGAAATTTGATGAGAAACCTCGACCTTGACGAATGCATACATGAGAACTGTTGTCATTCTACACTCTGAGTATGAAAACTTATGACAATGGCGATGGCAAAACGTAAATAATGAGAATTTTGAGATTTACCGACGCCTCTTGATTTTCGTCTGTGATATTGGACGCAAATCCCCAGTCCGCAAATACTGCCTGAGAACATTGCTGGGACGCCAAAACTTCGATGCCCCGAACAAATTCTTGGGCTTGAGATTCTGTCTAAAATCAAATAAGAACACGGTTTAGAAACAAAGCTTCGACAGACGCGACGACGAAATAGATTGTGACTTACTCTTAAGTCGAGGTGTTCACTTTCAACCAGGCAAATCAGGAAGATCAATGCAAATAGGCGGCTAAAAATCAGATTCGCCATTTTAACCTGCAAGCTCAAACTGCAACTGCTACACTAAACACTCAAATGTAATTGACAATTAAGTTTCTCAGAATTTTGTTGTTGTTTTGCAGCCTTATCTACTTGATCGGGCGCAAGCTTCTCACGTAACGTTGACGGCAACCGCACGCCACAAGATTGACTTAAACTTGTGAGATTCCGTGCTCTTTAAATTACTCTTGCCTTAATGCTTTGCTTTGCATACAAAGGAGGTGGCTGATGATGCTTGCAAAATTAAAATTCTATTGGTTCAAGTGCCAACAATGAAACCATGCATTGTAGCATTGTGCCCAAGTTGAGACTCCGTCTTAACTCGTTTCAGTTGCATACAGCACGATGCGCGATGAGTTTGCACCTGGTTAAAGTGCATACAGAAGGGTTTCATCTTTTTTTAGAACTCATCAGCACACAGTTGAACGCTGAAGACATTTAGCATGAGTTGGAGGTATCAAGTTTTGTTGTTGACTTAGTCAGAAGTTTGAGCCGAGTCGGCACAAGTTCAAATTTATCATTTGCCACTCCAGCTAGGCTCTTCACACAGTAGTTCTTTAGCACAATGCAGACACGACGTCAGCAGGAGTCTGGACTCCGGAGTAACCTGAGACGGTCTTATTCTTCTGAAGCCCGACTTATTTTGATTTCTGATCAACAAGCTTACGATTGACGTAATCAAATTATTCTTATGGCATTGTACTCCCAGTAAAGGCTTTCTAGGCTTGCAACAGGAAAGAAACGAGAACGACTTCACAACCGCATTGAATGCTTCATCTACCGATATTGTTAATCATTGCAGTTGATTGACATGTATGCATATTTAGAAGGTAAAGGTGAGAAGAGATATTGACCCTGAGCGACCTGGCCCAGTCCGCCCAGTGCCCTGGAGGTACTACTATAATTTGGTTCATACAATGAACGCAGCTTGCATTAAATTCATTCCATACAATTAGCATAAGAAAATGCCCGACATCCATTTGTCGGTTGCTTAAAACTCCAGATTGGCCTGGTCACAGATCTATGCTTGGCAGCCATGACTGGTTACCTTTGACTTATGATCCGTCAAAGTTTTAGAACAGTTTTGTGACTGAGTGGCCAAGTCTCAGTCTTTGGTATAACGATGACGAGTGATTTATACTCAAAAGCCTAGCTGCATCTCATTAACCGGTATGCTTGCGGCGTTGCTTCATTGTTTTTAATGATGTACTCAAGAAATCATTGAATTTCTAGAGTCTTTCTGTTAACGACTTATAAATCACTGGTACGGCATGCTGTGACTGCTTGTTATTAGCCGTCGTCTGTATGCATGACCATACAGTATGGGTAAACAAATGATAGCTAGGACGGTGATTATTACATAATCATGACCATAGGATGTTTCCGTTCTTGACATCGTGCTCCTGGGCAAAGAGGATACGCTGATCATGTATTTACACATGTTGCAGCAGCCTGCGAGACGGAGGCCAGCCAGAGTCGAAACTCATGGCAAAAAGGCGCGTGTCAAGATCGTGATTTCATTTCATAAAACGCAGATACACGAGGATTTAATTACGTGACAATTCTTCGCCGCAGTGGTTAATAGTTTATTGGAGCGTTATCAACCAACCTATTTTTTGTCGTGCCAATTAACTCACCGGTACGTGCAGAATTAAGTAAAACTCTTGTATTCAGTCTAACTTTGTTTACATTTGCACTAATTCATCCTTTTTCCAGTCGCAATGGGTGGAAAATGGTCAAAGATGGACCCAATGGAGGTCCCTGTGCCCAAAATTAATGTATTGTTTGAGCGAGATGGATACCTTCGACTTCACGAGCGTGACATCAAGGCCAGGTAAACACCAGACATTAAAATGGGTAGTCGATCTCATTAATCAGCCATGTTTTTATTCTATTCTTTCAAAGATATGCACTGTATTTAGATTGGGTCGACGGCATCAACGAAAATGAAGGGGGTTTGGAGATGTTTTCCAGGGCGTATGAGGAATATGGAATTCACGTGCTGCCTGATGGAACCATTAAATGCAAAGAATGGGCACCTGGAGCAGAGGCCCTTTACTTGGCTGGGGAATTTAGTAAGCCAATTTAGAAGTGCCGTATCAAAAACGGAAGTATGTTATCGGCGATTTTTGTACTTGCAGACGGGTGGAACAGGACAGAACTCCCATTCACAAAGCTTGATTTTGGTAAGTGGTCTTTGAACTTGAGCCCAAATTCAGATGGAACACCTCGAATCAGACACTTAAGTGAAATTAAGGTAATACAATAGAATAGTTCGTCAATTTATTTCGGCATTTGTAGTGGTGGGAATATTCGGGATATGAAGGAAATGTCAATTGTATTCAGGTGATTGTGAAAGATAAGCATGGTAATTTGTTGGATCGTATTTCTCCGTGGGCCAAGTATGTGGTGCAGCCACCAGAACACGAAGGCTACACTTACAAGTACATATTTTACAACCCTCCAACGGTAAGTGAAATTGCTGGTTAGAATTATACGAATATGACAAAGACAAGACTTTGCCTGCTTCATTTTTTCTTTTGTCCTTTAGAAATATAAATTCAATCATCCACGACCGAAAAAGCCGGAAAGCCTCCGAATTTATGAGAGTCACGTCGGTATCGCTTCCAGCGAACCTAAGGTCGCTTCATACAATGAATTCGCTGACAATGTCATACCACGAATTGCAAAACTTGGTAACTTCAAACGTGCAAATAAGTGCCACTTATTCTGTTTCAACACGATAACTATGACCTTCAGGTTACAATGCTATTCAACTCATGGCAATAATGGAGCATGCCTACTACGCCAGTTTTGGATATCAAGTGACGTCGTTTTACGCCGCTTCCAGGTTGGCACCATAGCATCCTAGGATATATCCTAGGAATTTTCTATTCACTTATTTCTCTCACAGTCGATACGGATTTCCGGACGAATTGAAGCGGCTGATTGACGTAGCCCATCAACACGGGTTGTTTGTTTTGCTCGACATAGTTCACTCGCACGCTTCGAAGAATGTGTTGGATGGCTTGAACTTGTGGGACGGAACTAATGGTTGCTATTTTCATGACGGACCCCGTGGAAATCACGACTTGTGGGACTCTCGTCTGTTCAACTATCAAGAGTGAGTAATTACGTGTCCTGGATTCCTCCCGGTTCTATATATCAAATGATGATTCTCTCAAATTTTGTAGGCACGAGGTGCTTCGATTTCTTTTATCCAATCTCCGTTGGTATATGGAGGAATATCAGTTTGATGGATTTCGGTATTGAAAAACTTTACTTGATTTTCGTAGAAACAATAGCTAAACATATTAATCTATCTTTCAATTTAAGCTTCGACGGCGTCACTTCCATGCTGTATCACACCCATGGAATGGGGCAAGGCTTCTCTGGAGATTACAATGAATATTTTGGCCTTAACACTGATACTGATGCTCTGGTCTACCTTATGTTGGCCAATTCGATGTTACATACTGTTTATCCGCAAGTCATTACGATTGCGGAGGTATGAATTTTAGAATAAGACCGGTTGTAGCATTCTCTAATTTGCTTTCTAAATTAATTGCTCAGGACGTATCTGGCATGCCTGGCCTCTGTCGACCCGTGGAGGAAGGTGGCGGAGGATTTGATTATCGTCTGGCTATGGCAATTCCTGACAAGTGGATTCAAATACTGAAAGGTGTTCAAGTATGTACTTTCTGTTTATAAAAAAATATTTTAGTAATTTATTTAAACAATGTGAAGTCATTGAATCTGTATAAACGCAGGACGAAGACTGGGATTTGGCTAACATTGTTCACACTCTAACTAACAGACGTTGGCAAGAGAAAGCAATTGCTTATTGTGAAAGTCATGATCAGGCATGTTATAATTCAATGGTGAATTAGGAATGTCAACAATTTAATTGCATATACAGGCACTTGTTGGTGATAAAACCTTAGCTTTCTGGTTAATGGACAAGGAAATGTATACTGGCATGTCACTTCTCCATCCCTCGAATGCAATTGTTGATCGTGGAATCGCTCTACACAAGATGATCCGCTTGTTAACTTTTGGGCTTGGTGGAGAAGGATATTTGAATTTCATCGGTACTATCTAGACATAATTACTATAATTACATAGAATATTTTTAGGGTAGAAGTGAAATTCTCTCTCTTTAATGCTTAGGAAATGAGTTCGGACATCCTGAGTGGCTCGATTTTCCACGAAAAGGGAATAACTCATCTTACCATTACGCCAGAAGACAGTGGAACCTCGTTGACGACGAAAATCTACGATACAAGTTTCTGAGCAGATTTGACGCAGCAATGATGCATTTAGAGAACAAGTACGGGTGGCTACACAAGGATTCGGTACAAAATTTAAGACGTTTAAATCATGGAGGGATGAAAAATGTAATATTGATGATCTCATGCACTTTTTAGGGATATGTTAGTTGGAAACACCAGGGCGACAAAGTCATTGTGTTCGAGCGTGGTGGCCTTGTTTTTGTCTTCAATTTTCACCCTAGTCAAAGCTTCCCAGACTATAAGTAAGTCCGATTTATTTTTTCGATTCAAATTAATTCAAAATTCAATTCAAAATTTCAAATTTTGTTCAAACTTGTAGAATCGGTTGCGAGGTGCCAGGCAAATACAAGATTGCACTGGATAGTGATGTGGCGGAATTTGGAGGAGTGAGCAGGCTCGACCATAACATCGAGTTTCTCACGAACAATGACGGGTTTGCTGGACGAAGAAACTCCCTCATGGTAAGTTAGACTCATCAGATGATAGCCAAATTAACAAATTTAAATTATCTTTGACTTTCAAATTTAAGGTGTACATTCCGTGCCGTACTGCGTTTGTACTTGCTAAAGTTGAATGAAGGGCAAGAAGTCGATGGAATGGAATATTCTGTTCAGCAGGACAAAATCTGTCGTGAAGTTAATGCAATTTATTATTCTAATCATGATCATTCATTCGAAGATGCAAGTCAAGATTCAAAATCGCACGGCCATAGTTTTCAGAATGATCGAACTGCATGCTATTGGAACCCACAAGACTTAATGCTAAGACTTAGCTGTAGAACTGAAGGTTGTTTTTCAATGCAAGCTTTAAATTCCTCGTGCATAAGGAATCTCAAAGATTATATTCTTATAATTAAGTAATGCTATAAAATGATCCTTTATTCGGAGCTTAGCTCTCTAGAAAGTGCCATAAGAATAGAAACAAAAAGTACAAGTTATGAAGTTTAGTGCAGGTTTTAAAAATCGTTGATGTGTAAAGTTTCTGCTCAAACTCGACTCGAGTTGTGGTTGCCAGCTCGACGCTTGTAATGTGATAATTGAGATCACTTACTAAGTCGGTTCAAATTAATCGCTGCATTTATTTTTATGCAAACATAGATTTAAAGTGCCAAGAGTTTACGATCGTAGAAAGTATGAAAACATGTTATTATTGCAATCTGATATATGACACGACACGAGTTAAGCAAAGCCTAAAAATAAAAATGCAATAAACGCAGCGCCAACTCAATTTCGACATGGAATTTTGCGCAGTAACCTAAGTCTCCAAATGTGTACTGGATCTGCAAGTTTTCGCAAATCACTTGAAAATGTTTTCGACAGAATCTCGGGTCCTGGTGCACTTTTGTAGCACAAGCCGGATCAAATTAATTGAAATGGTATCCAATTCAATGCCTTGACGACACGCGTTCATTTTCGATGGCTCCACGTCGACCATTTCGACATATTCAATCGCAGTTAAGGTAAATCAATGCTGTAATTTTTGGGAGTACGCTGTACCAGCATGCCGACAAGCATCAAAGGAACACATAAAACATCAGCGTTTATTTTATAGCCCGCAACCTTTCTACCAGACATACAATTTTCATGCAACTTCGATTTTTTAATATTTAATGTCATTCCATACTTTCAAGTAAAGATCACCATCATGCTGTATGCGTCGTGTCTCGAAAGTTCTTTCTTGAAATTAACGAAGTTTGCAACTTGAGTCCCGTCTGTGTCAGCAATAGGCACATTCTGGCCGGGACCACCGGGCCCTGCATGTCATGAAGGAAGGTTAACTCGCTTCGCTCATCATTTCTGTCCGTCGCACCGCTTCCAACAGTCTTCGTTGATAGAACCTTTGTACTCTTACTAATCAGATTCGTATGGAATTCGAGACAAAATTGTTAACATAATTCATACGCTGCGGATTTTTAACATTGTAACGCGGTATATTAAACGCTTTCGTTACTCGCAGAATCAGCTTTCAGACGACAAAGCCAGCAGTTTAGGAAATTGTGCTACTTTCAGCACTCTTAACTCTCCTTACTATTGCTTTGAAAGCATTAACAAACTTTAACTACCAACTTGGAGCCTGCTTCGAATTTAATTCTATACCCAAGAAGATCAACTAGTACCTGTAATTATTAATAGCTGTATTAATTAATTCTTTATTAACAGATGTATTACTCTATAAACCTAATTTGCACAAAAAAAATTCTCTGAAACAGTTGACAATTTGATTCTTCTATTAAAATCATTATACGATTGATCCAAAGTCTTTATTCGGACACGCAACTTCATGTGCAAGACTCAAGGCATAAATACTGCAATGTAATTAAACCTCAAACTCTCTACGGAGATGGCAATATCATTGTGAAGTTGCGTTGCGTAATATAATCTTGAATCTTGGGTAATTACGAGTCATAGAACGTAGACTTTGGCTTGCGACAGCTTTATGTCTCAATTTCTATCCAATATGGCCATGGCAAATGCGAAGTTAAAGAAGTTGCTCGTTTGGAGACCGGGCCGGGATGACTTTGTAGTGAATTTAATTTACGATACTCGTAAAATATGCAAAAGAGGACAAGTCGTCTGGCTAGCCGGTAACGTGATACAGGCGATTTGACCGTGACAACGCAGTGAAGGCAACAGACAGTGCAGTGTCAAGGAAGAATCGCCCAGAAAATCTGGAAAATGAAGCTGTCTTGAGTGTTCATACCGAGTTTTACGAAGCTTGTCATAAGCAATATGCAACGGCAATAACGCGCACACTTTACGCAGAAGTTTAGCATTTGCCGGTATGAAATGTTCTGATTTATGCTTTCTTCAACTTTACGTTTCGTGCCAGGGCGTACCGCTCAACCATCGTCGTTTAGGTTGTGCGTGTTAAATATCTTTCAAGTGTGACAACTCAATAAAAGAAAGGCCATGCCATACTTTATTACTTTGTTGTTTTTGTAGTTAGAATTTCTAGTACCAGGTTCAGAGCTGCATGGTTTTCGTAATACAAGCTCAAAATATTCGATTTCAGTACGTGGATCAGATGTAACTTCAACTCGCTTCAGGTGAGACGACAAGCAATGTTTCAAAATCCAGGACGAATTACGTAATTTGGAATGCACATATGAGGCGGATTCTTTGCTGGATGCAGAATTCAATTTTCAAGTCTAATAAAATCAAGACGACTCGGCTAACAAATCGTAAATTCTTTGATAATAATTTATTAATCTTTTTTACATCGAAAAAGGACTTGGGTCTTAGAATAATCAGCACATTGCTTAATTAAGTCATCTATGAAGAAGTCAAAAGACAGACGGCTTCTTCCTCAATCTTAAAATCTTCTAGATCGTACATCTCTTTTATTTCAATCTCTCTTGTAATTGTTGATCTCAAAGCTTACGAACTCAGTACCCCATTTCGCTGCTCACGAGCCTTGCCGAAACATACGCTTTTAAGGTAAAAAGAGTCACCGTGAGTATAATACTTGTAACAATGCAAAACAGTGCAGAATACAATAATCCTAGTCAAGTCATAAAATAAATTATCAAATTTACAAAAACGCGTGCAAACAACGAGTTAAATAGTATAATAGACTAAAATATAATTCGATTCGATACAAAAAGTACAACTAAAAGACTTATGTACAGAAGTAAGTAAAGCATTAGGATGATATTTCATTGAAATTACAGTTTAGTATTCAATATGAATAACACAACTCAAGAAACAGAACTTTCTTGCAAAAAATTGTTTACATAATTGCATAAACTTAGCATTAAAGTGCAGTGCAGAGACTGATAAATTACAGTACGTAGAGTATGTGGGTGAGAATACACGTACAAGTAACATCCAAAAGTAAGTGACAAACGACAACGGTCGTCACCAGAGGAAAAGAAGGGGCAATGGTATACACTACGCGACGAGGAAATACAGAACAAAGAGGATAAGGAAGGAATTGCAGAATTTAATTACCATTTAAATCAATAAATCACATTGATCATTAAAGCCAAACAATATTGTTGTGAAGCAAAGAATGCAAATTGCAGTTTTGTAATAAAGAATTTATCACAGTAAGAAATTGGCTCAATTTACTGATTCACACGGGGAAAGAAAGCTGTGATTAAGAATTGGAGTCGAGCCGCCTGAGTTTTCCCTGAGCGTCGGGCACTTTGACAGGAAGTTCTTAAAGCTCGTCTTGCGACTGCGCTATAATTACAACAACGATACTCATTTCAAATGCATGAGTGATTATTATTTCAACAATACCAAATTCTAGTGTAGCAAATTCCAAATAGTTGTTGGTCCAAATTATTTACAATTTAATTGGCTCAAAGGTTGAATCATCCTTAACAGACCTCATATGTATTACACATTGAATGACAAGCTCGTTAGTTTCCCATCGTCTAACATCGAGGATTATAAATTCAGTGCAGTGGAACATACTCTCCCTCACGCAAGGATCCAAAAAAAACTCTTCATCTTTTAGTCATTCGGGCAATTTTAGATAGAAATTTCCAAAATGTGAACCGATGAATCAACTGCCATCATGAGACTCGAACCTTAGGTTAATTATTCGTGAATTAGCGGCAGTGAATTTTCAGTACTTTCAACTCTCCAACCGCACTTTGTATTCTGTCCATTCGGCAGCCGCGTAAAACGCAAATGAAGGGAAGCAGGGACTAGACTTTGCAATTTACATTCTTGAGAAGAAAACTCTGGCGTTAATGTTACGTGCTAATAAAGAATGGCAACTTAAATTAATAATTACATTGTCATTAGGATTTCTTCTTGTACTCATCAACAGTCTTTTGCGTATTCATGATGTCAATCTTAAAGTGTAATAAAAATATGTTTCCTCTTGTCTGCCATGCGTGTTGTGGCTCAACAAAAGTAAATACACTTGCAGTTTGTAAATCAAAAATATAAGTTATTTAGAATCGAGGAGAGATTCACATTGTTCTAAGATATCGTCAGACTTTCATCACAGTTCATAGTCACAATAATAAAGTATGTCACGTTACAATTGGTTGGCGTGGCTGGTTTGTCCGTCTCAATTTTATTGTTCATGGAATTCAGCTCCAAACAAAAGAAACCCTGCACGAAGGAGAGATCGAAGAACTTCCGTGAGATGCTTTTCACGCCCTGGAATATTTACCTTGACTTCTACAAAAATATATGAAAACGTGTAAAAGCTCAAATTGGAGATCGGCTCCTATCTTTGTTTTGTTTTGGGCAAGAATTCCGCCTAAAATCGTGCGTGTTTCCTTTGTCTACACACTTTGTATTTATTATTCTTTCTCTTTACGAGCAAGCACATCGTAACACAACTGCATCATGTATCGTCGTGACTTCAAGTCTGTGTTCTCCAGGAACAGTGTGAATCACGTCGAGTGAGCCCAGTTCCATCGGGGCACAACACGGCTTCTGGATTCGGTCTTTGCCAAATGCTTTATGAAGAGTTTGTTGGATCAATGCGTGTGTGGATGCGTACGCCACGCGCTTTGCAGCATTACATCTACCGCTACAAGTGTACGCGTCGAATGCTTTCGGTTCGTGGATCAAATCTTTTATCCCAAGCTCATCAAAGTCAACCCGCAGTGGTTTACGACAGCACGTTCTCCCGTGGCGGGTTTCTGAACAGTCTCGCGCCTTGCCTCGGCTCAGAAGATCACGAACTCCGACAATCTGCGCCCGTCCCACTGCGCGCTTGGAGCGACGATTCCGCAACTCTTCCTTCGGCGCCAGCTTCGCTTCAACTTTGATGTAGCCGTTTGAATTCCCCGTTGACCCTGCCGCCGCTTTTGCCGACGACAAGCATTCGGCTGTCACGATGAAAGAGTGATGAGACGAACCCTTGGCGTGATTAATCCAATATGTCACATTGTTCGTGATGTCCACCTGATCCACAGCGTTCTGTTCGTCGATGCTGCTGTCCTCTCGCAGGTAGCAACCGGTTGGCAGGTAAAGAGTCGCCTGTCGAACGCGCACCTCCGCCGTATCGTAATAATGAGAAAAGTTGATGTCAAACATCAGTTGTCGCTCTAACACGGCTTCCTTGTCAAAATCGAAAGTGGTCTGGTTGGTTCCTGCAAACATAAACAAAATATTATTAAAAGGTTTTGCAAAATGAGATGCCACAATTGCATTCCTTCAATGAGATAAGCAGCGTAGCTCAAGCGTATAGTTCAGGCAAAGAAATTTTGTACGAGTGCACTGAATGTGAAATGCACGTTGCACATTTTGTCGTGCGTTTGTTGATCTCTCGTGCTCCTACTCTTGTCATACATGAACTCTAAAAATAGTTTCATTCAGTAGAAAATCGGAAGGAGTTGTGTACGTTCACGTAAGTCGTAAATGATGATGAGAGAAATGTAAAGATTGCATCTTTGACAGGTTTAAAACAAGAGAAATGAAAAACGTGTAACGCATCGGAATAACTTCCGACCTAACTGCACGAACTTGCAATTAGTCATGAGAGTAAACACTTATGTGGTGACAAAATTGTCGAAGTTGAGCCGTAGAAATAACATTCCCTCCTATAATTAGTCGGTGCAAAGTATTTTTGTCCAAATGTAGCATGCAATGTGTATGACTTGTTTGGACACCACATGATTTAGTTGGCAGGGGCGCTCGTCTGGGGAAACTCAAATATGTAATGCTAAGGCACGTCCGACCTCAAAAATTGCAGGTGTGTGTCCCGAAAGAATTGTAGAACGTCAAGAGTTTCATTTCGTCTATGGCTTCTATTTCATGTCAACCGAAAACAATGGACTCTTGGCGAAAGACAGCTTCTGTTCGGCTTCCGCGTTTCGGAGTAAAAGTAGACGAACAATAAGACGTGCTTTCCATTCAAAAGTCAAATTGTTAACTGAAAATGTCAGTGTATTGTGTTCGAGCGGTGAATTAGCCGTATGACTATGACTCACTCAGCTTGCGCCGAAAAATAGAACCAAAGTGAGTGTGGGGGTTCACCAGAATCGGTGACTGAAATATGCCGAGCGTCAATGCAGCAGATGACTCATTCATAAACTCATTAAATACGTAAGTAATGAGATTGCCAGCGAACAGCAAGATTATGTTGAGGTTATTTTTAGTTGAGTGACAAATTGCTTAGCCACGCATTCGAGTATAGTCTGCAGACCAAATTTGAGAAAAGTTTGCCCCTGAAGCGCGGTCATGAACGTGACGCTAAACGAAAAGTTCACGCACCGCTTCCTGTCTCGCCATTTCACAGACGTGCTAATATGAATTCACAGACAAGCTTGTGGTCTGTGTAACATCACCGTTCTAAAATTCAGGTAACCATGATATTATGATCGTGCATTAATACACAGCGGACGACAAACTCTCACACGTCACGTAATTTGGGTCATGGCGCAAAACGAACACTAAAGACACGATTTTACTGCATCAGGTGTAAGTTGAAAATGACGTTCAACGTGGTGTTGATAAAGGCATCCGTGTTTGCCAATTCTGTATATTTTAAAGGAAGGCAAGCTGAAGAAACAAATCATAACACGGAAGAGAAAAGGGCCAGCGAACGAGTGTTGCTGGCTGTGAAAATCATCTTGAAGGAATAACCTCTAATAACACATTGCGTAAGATAAACCATTACTCATTTCATGAAGCGTCTGTACTTCAGCAGAGGCTTAGCGATTCATTATCGATAATCATCGCATTCTATTCTGCAAGCTTCGGTCACAATCTCAGGGAGATCTTCGTTGCGACGAAAACTGGATATTTGCAAGAATTCTTCAAGCAAAAGTTGTTTCGCAGTGGAATGGAGGCGAGAACAATGGACACAACTCGGGACGAGCAGCTGATGCTGATGCCCTTAGATTGTCAACTTTTTGCATTGCACCGGGATGACTGATGTATCGCAGATTCCGACCATGATATGTGCATCGGACGAACGATGATGATAATCACTAAGTACCAGAATATAATTATTATGTAAGTATTTGCAAAAGATGAATTCTTGTTGCATTTATTCTTGTGATGAGGCTGAGAAATTGTCGGTCGACTACCGGTTTGAGACTTTTGTGCAATAATTTATGGTGCCTGTCCGCAAGTGCATTGTCTAAGATCCATAATTACAAGTTTTGCCTTGCAGTTCACTGTTCACAGTAGTGACAAAAAATCTCAACCCGTCAGCACCTCATGAAGTGATTGTTGCTGCAAACGGAAGTACAAAATGCCTTCGGATATAAGATTCAGGAAAAATGCCTGCAGAATTCTGCATTTAAATTAATAGGAATTATAAGCTGCGACCTTCTACCAATTATGCAAGTTCTGTACTCTTTTGCTAAATTGTTATATGAACAATTATTTGAAATTTGCAGATGCACCAAGTACAATCGTAATCGCACTAGAAAGACGAGGAAGATTGGCTAGACTGGCAATTGAAGATGAAGAATCAAAGGCAGGGAAGACAAATGTGAGCGAATAAATTGAAAAAAAATTAAATCCGGTATTTTGCAAGGCTGTTATCAAATCGAGCATCAAAAATGGAGCTTCCTATATGCTGCAGATAATATATCATTATAAATATTGATGCATCTCCAAAACGAATTTATTCGAATACTTTTTATTGGAACAACTTTAGTCTGCAAACAAGTTCAGTTATTTATATTGCTCATAGTCTGCCATCGATGCTCAATTTCAACATGAGATTTTTTTTTATTGTGCACACTATTAATACAAAAAAATTAGCAACGACGCATTGCTATAATGACGTCAAAATTGGTTGTCGATGTCTTTCTCGAGTAGCTTTTGGAGTTGATCGTATGACTGTCGGTAAGCACTTTGCAGCGTGACCGGCCAGGGTAATTAAAATTTTATCTTTCAGGAATTGATCCGAAATTACTTGAAGATGAACATAAAGTTACTCGCATAAAGTCAGCGAAACGTCTCCCGACATAGGTTAAGCCACTGAATTAAGAAATTCGCAGCTTGTCGCACGAGAACAAGAGCCCGAGAGCATGATATACCGGATAAAGTTGGCAAAAAAGAAATTGCCGATTTTATCCAGCAAAAAATGAGGGTAACCATAATACAGTAAGGAGATCAGGTTTTGTGAATATATTTATGTTTTTTGTGAGTGGATTTTCTAACTGGATTTCCCCATCACTCTTCGCGTGCAGTGCAGCCCAGGCCAAACGGACAGTGCACAGTTAAGCGGCACGATTTGCTGTATACAACGTACAGTTAGTACTGCTGGAGAATATTTCTTGTCTTAGCGTGCCCGTCATGATCACGCTCACGCGTTCGTGGTGAGCCTCGGCCAAATCCGGTATGTAATTTTCTGGTTTTGGCTCATCATCCAGCCACAGTAGAGGCAATTAATTCGTGCGAGAGAGTATATTGCTCTCCAATCTAATCTAAATATCTGAGTCAAAACACGTCATATGTCCCCACGCGGGCGATGTTTAAAACCCCGTGTGATCAGATCCTTTTTTGCAACGAGCAGTCACTTATCGCTTACGCACACGACTTCTTTTGCCTTGACAAATTAAGATAAGAACTTTTGTCTCATTTTTCTGTGTGCGAGAATTATGTCTGGTGCAGAAATGGCTGGGCCTGCAATTGTGGTCTAGCCACAAGCAACATAAAATTGATAGACTTTCTGATTTATTGCGAACTGTCTGAGTTGGCAAGTTCAATGAACAAAGGGGATCCATTTGTAAGCACAGAGAGGACACAGATTTCCGAGTGCTTTATGACTTCCTCTGCTTGACGATGTAGAAATAAACTAAAACGATAAGAATAAAGGTATGGCAAATGAATAAAACTCGCCACGTCAAAAATAAGCATTTAGCGCAAAATACTGCAATAAACATAGCATTGACATAATCAAGCTCCGTGTTGGAATAAACACTTTTTAATCAGTCACTCCTTCGAAAGACAAAGGTTTTCGTCACCATGCAGCGAATTTGACCAGCACGCAAAGGAAGCGGCACGTTGAACATAAGTTCACCCCGTGCTTGCAGTCGCAGTAAGTTTCTGTCAAGCTGGACTTTGGTTCCACGACCTAGGACCTGTGCAGTCTTAAATTACTTCTTTGTGTTAATTTTGAAACCTAGGTTTCATGTTTCTCGAGCCTCCGCAATATATTCCCTTCGCCAGCGAGGAATAGCTTCCAGAAACTCGCAATTGTGCTGACTGTACGTCTCTTACGAGTACAGTTCGAGACGTTGAATGTGCATCTGGACATGTAAGTCGCGCATGACTTGGTGCATTCTTACACAGCTGCACATGGTTCGAGACGCTACGCTTGTGAATTAGGAATACCAGGCCAACTTTTCTCATCAAACGATCGCATTTCCTCAACTGTCTGATTTCATCATCCACGAACGTTTAAATTAAACTAATCTCAAATCAGGCTACAGAAGTTGTTCCATACTTACACCAAAGCATTTACTTGAGTTGTGTAAAATTAAGCGCACACTAAGTAAAGCAACTTTGAACCAGACCTTAGGTTGCAAATGATACCCAAAGCATGACCACGCAGACATGAGATATTGCAATAAATAGAAATATTGCCAATCAGTCTGCCAGCCCTGTAGAATGACAGTTGGCAGTGCACAGTTTGACATCGGCGACATGAACCTTGACCCGAGATGGAAGTGTGGCTCTGAAGAATTCAAATGAAAGTGTCGGGATGATGTTCACACCACATCGCCTACAGCGATATACCTATCATTCATTTCTATTTCTGTACATTGTTGATCAGCTGACCGATGGTACGGCTGCCACACGAGCATCACGGAATTTCAGAGGCATGATTTCATCGGGTCAGGCGCTAGCCGACAGTAACATCATGTTTCTCCGTTGATTTACGATAATTACCAAGATAAGAATAAGATGAGATCACGAGCACGGATTTACGTGCTCTGCCCAAGATCGAGAATGAGAATTCCAAAGCAATGCAAAGCGAAAGCAGAAATTGGCCGACAAATACCATTTGAATGATTTCTTACCTTTGTTCAAGTTGTCGAAAAACTGAACCGTTTTTCGAAATTTCTTTCTTCTTTCTCGCTGCGTCAGTGCGTCGATGGTCGACTTCTCTGCAAGCCTCCGATTCCTCACATTAGACATGTATTTGCTGTAAGCTCGAATGTATTCTTCACGACTAATTTCCTCCTGTGGATCACAGTAAAAAATCATAAATTATTTACGATTTGAGTTCCTCGTTCTACCAGCCGACATTCCAATCATCACAGCCACTCGAGTTTATTCTCCTAATTAACCTTTTAAAGGGTTTGGCGTTCGTGTTCCTAAAGAGTGCAAAAGACATTTGCTTCCTTTTCGGTGCTGCTTGTGGAAATGGTAGCAGATGGTTAATAGAGTGACTCGCCAAGTTACCGGTTAATGATATTGCATGCGTAGACGCCATGAAGCAGCGAGAGGTCAAAGGAATATAATTTCGACCGGGCGAGATGACACTTTGACAGGTGGTAAGAAATATTTATGATATCAGCTCATAGCATTGCAACAGTGGAGTATCGTGAATAATTGCTGCTGCTGAATGGTGGCCACGGTATTTGGTTATTGGCATCTCTCAGTTCGCCCTTCCACTCGGTTTGACAGGTCGCCGGCAAGCTTCAGATTGATAACTTAGCCGAAAGTTCACTCCATCCCGAGCCGGAGTTCACGTTATGGCAGTTGTGCGTAGTCAACGTGGAGAATCCCTTGTGCTCATGCCTTCCCGTAGCATGTGTGTTGCCAACCGGCAACTTTTGTGCGTGTTAACTGCATCATAAATTCCAGGACATTAAAAAATACGATCATCAGCGGCTAATCAAGTTTTTTTTGCGTGAGCTGCTCAGCATTTTGTCTCCGTGCGTGGTCTTTGACAGTGCAAAAGTAAAATAACGTAATCTTTCGATATAAGATAGGAAAAACCCCTTTACAGAATTTGCAGAGCAGGAGCACACGTGCATAACTGTAGCAATATCATCCCAACGGAACTGTTGCAGTGAGAGGTAGCAAGACTGGTTTTAATTGCGATTGAGACTCCTCAATTTCTTTGAAAGGGCAATTCGACGGAGCAACGTTGATTGATCCGACCAGAACAGTTACGAAAATTACGCAGGTTAAACTCCACAAAGTAAACAAAAATTTTGAAGTCAATTGATGTAAATTTGTCTCTTCCTAGAAGTACTGGCGGCGATAATCGTATTATATTTGTAATTTTCGTATGCTCGATGCATACATTAAGACACCCACTCATTCACCCTATGTTCAATGTCTTGATGTAATTGCCTCAGTTGCCAGTTAGCAGCAATTAAAGTCTTGTTACTTACACGAAACGTGATGTAATGTCTCGAGTATCCATTACAGACGGTACCCGTATCGCTACAGCTCATTTGTGACGTAGTCCAGGTGTGAATTGTCAATATTGACAGGATGGGGTATTCTTCTTAGTCATGAGCACTCGCACGTACAGTTGCGGTGTCGGTCAACATCAGCAACACGATTTTCATCAAATATCAATGTTTAATTCAAATCGTTTACAGCCTCTTGGCTTTAGCCGCTCCTTGACATGAAATGATGCGACCGACCGGCTAGCAACACAAGCACGACTCGTTACCACTTCTTGACAACAGCACGCTGGCTGAGAACACTTAAGGCTCGTGAGTATTTATTCATAACACAATATGTAATAGATCGCTATAACGTGCTCAGCGTGGCCGGGTCAAAAAAAATTGTTAGCCAACAATGTGCTGTGTAAAACTCGAGGCAGGCTAATAATTGAGCAGGCTCATTTGCTCCATGGCTAGACTGTCCACATATTGACAGGTGACTAACGTCAAATATTGCCTTTCGCACTGGTTTCGTTTGTTAACATTTTCTAGGAATTTCCTAACTTGCCAATACGCACAAGCTGCAAGTTCATGCTGACTTGTGCAGCAGCAATCACTCCCTCACGACAATGACGCGCTGTCGGCTGGCTTTGTAAGCACTAGAAAACGAATACGATAACAATAACAGGAGAGAAAGTACTTTGAACCCTCCAACAGGCAACCCCTCGCTACAGAATGTTCATGTCTCAATGGCAGGTGGTAGAATTAAAATCCCAAATCGTGTCCTAATTTAACGTAATCGCGTCAAAGAATTCCCAAAAAGGTAACAATACGAGGGAACAAATGACAATTATTTTCCTGATCCCAAACGCGTACTTTTAATTTCATGGTTTAACTTGGCTGGAATTTACACTTCACTCAAGTGCGTGGCATTGTTGTTATAAATGGTCTGGAGTAGACACTTAGCGAAGCAACCAGACCAGGTCTCGCAAGGATTGTAGTTATTTATAGTATCATTGCTATGATTTGCTTTGGGGTATCCCTCTCAATCCATGATAACTCGTCTTAACGTTTGTCATCATCATCTCGATATCAAGAACAAAAAGTGCGCCTTTTGCCGCTTTGTTGTTGGTGTGGGATTTGTTTCCACTTGCTCAGTAAACCAGGTATTTCCCAATGATCGCGACGCGCAGCAAAGTTACAAATTCATTTCGCGACATGCTACATCATTCTGCTCGTCACAAATTAATCTCTTTCCGAGGAGCTCGTATTTCCCATATTTCGCGTTTGTGCGGTTCCATGACGAGGCTAATTAAGATTCAAAACATTAGCCTTTGTCTTGTCACAGTGTCGATGTCACAACATTTTTCTCTTCCAAACCTCAAAAGTGCCGCACACCTCGGACTCGTCATGACGAGCGGTCTTTCATGCCGGCGTCTGCCCATTAAAGTTCAAAATCCGGTCCAGAAACAGTGCAATTCCTAGTCTGTGTAGCCGAGCGGTCAGCAAACGCTTATTTGTTTTTGCGTCCCCTATTAATAATGATGATCAAATCCGATGCACTCTTTGCAAAATAAAAGGTCCTGCAAAGGGCAATCAAAATCCTGGTAATAAAAAACAGTAAACGTGTGCAGCCAGCACTGGAAACGAAAAACAATAGCGAGACTAGTTTTTTGGATCAAGAAACTGGATGTTACAAATAACTGCAAGTGGCTGCGAATATTGTGCTCGAGTTTCTTGTCTGGGATTGCAAATTATTTCACGCCGTGATGCGTGCAGCGAATACAGACCAATGTAGGATGGGGATGAGACTGGATTTTCCAAAATTAAACATCCTGGAGTTGTAAGCTCGCACGCGCCGTCATCGCGTTACGCATTGCCAAACACGTGCCAAATGCCAGAATGAGAGTGTGACAAATTCTAACCTAAACGTCATTGGTTGTGGTTAATGTTTTACGCGTAAATACGAGTAGTAACGGACAAATCACTGACGCAGTTTCCGTGGAGAACAGTCAGTCGCATGAAACCGGAGTAAGATTACCAATGCTCGAGAGGGTGTCCGGGTTGGAAATTTTTTGTCCGCACCAGTTTAATTACGCTTGCACAGAGTAAAGCAGAGTTGTGTAGTGCACGGCATAACTGAACTTATCACCATCAAATTATGCAAAAACAATTGAATCAGGTTCAGCGTATAGCAGATGCAATAAAAACAGATAAACAATGTCCGTGTATAAACATAGTGCGGTTCAACCCTGCACCAACCCGCAACAACTAACCATGTAAACAGTTCAATTAAATATAAAGATCTTACCGCAACAATTATGAGAGAAAACAGTCAATTGTCCGTCAGCATCGTTTATGGCAGTGAGTGGTTGATTTTGCACAATTGGTAAAATGTAGGAAAACATTTGATAACTTGAGTTTATATTCTCACGTCATATAAACTGACTTCTTTTATTGCACCTAAATTGCTCATAAATTGAGAGGTAACCGTGAACCTTCTGACTGTCGCAATCGCACCTCATCATCACAGGCTTGGCTCATTTGTGCGTGCAGGCTGCACCTCATCTAAATTGCGAGGTAATCCCTGACTACAGTGTGCATTAAGGTCAAGATTCGTCAGCCAGCAGCAGCAGGAGAAGGAGGATGGGTTAAAGGCAAAGCTTTTACCTTGCATAACAATGCAATACGACGATGTAATGGGTTTAAGACTGAGAAATTTCATGAAAGACGGCTTAGGCAATTTGACTCAGTTTCTCATAAAATGCCAAATGAATTGCAGTGCATGCAGCCGTAGATGAGTAACTCATAACAAATCATCCGAATCAGCTCCGCTTGCCGACTTTAAATCTCGATTTTCATCTCACTACTTATCTCATGTGATGTTATCTTTAGATCTCGAGCACGACCGAAATCTAAACAATAAATACAGTGTACGAAGAAAAAACTTAAAAATAGAAGAAGCGTAAATTGATGACCGCATCGTTGTGAACAATTAGCCGTGAGCGTAGAAGTCAGTCAGGTAAGCAAGGTTATTGGTTGAAAGTGCCCATCAGTGGCATCAGCGAATAGGCATGACGTCATACCCGTCAGGAGCCAGCCTCATTTCTTGGCTGACTCGTGGCTCGCAGATTTGAGACTGATGACGACACGAGCAAAATATTATTTATATGTGCGGTGTGCGAAAGAAAGCGGTTAAACTATGTGTAATGTAAATCATCGTAATTAGTACATTTTAACGATGCGCTATGACTACGCCTGTGACTAAGTGTGAATTTACGTGTGTTCAATTTTTTCACCCTTTTATGATGTTGCTGTTTCCGAAGACGCCTCTACAGCACCCGTGTTTGCCGCCTATTGAACTCGGCGATCACCCATTCCGAGCGGTTATCGGAAACCAGACTTAATCAAAGCAAAATACGAGACGAGTTACAAACAGCCTCCGACTAATTTGAGAGCGCAGTACCACGAATCCTGCAACGGTTGTGCTAATGAGAGTGTGTGCCACGGTTTTACGTAACAGACAAAGCGACCAGGAATTTGGATGAAGGGAGAGTGGGTTGTTAGTTAACCTTTCACAAAGTCGAGTTTGAATTACTGGAAAAAATGTCCACCTCCACGATTTTCGTTCCACATGTCCCGAATATATTTCAGTCATCAGCCAGACTTATGAATGAGAGGCAACGGCAATAGCTTTCATGTTATACAACCACCAAAAATATTTCCGTCTTGTGATCATCATCGTCTTGTCTACAGCATAGCTATTTATTGCATCGCAACGTGTATTTACATTACACATTCTTCCACATCACGCCACGGGATCATAGCATTTAACAAATATTTTCTTTGTTGACGAGATTCTTAGGTGGGATTTCAAAACAGCATCTTTGTTCAGCAAGTCTGCTGTCGCTCCAATTGTATCAAATTGGCGAGGCGTCTCAGCCTACATGTTCTCAGTCCTAATCTCATGTTTATCAATTTGCCTCTGCATCATTTTGCAACAAAGTCAATGAGTCACAGTCGCCAAGCTGAGCTGTGACTCCTCTGGCGTGACTCCCCGGTGGGTGCTGCTTAATTTTTCCAAAAATGATGCTTTTGACATGATTGCCAAGTCTGTTTTCAAAATAAAAACCTTTCCTGTTCTTAATTCCGTCGGACGCCAGATGCCTTTATTATGTGGTCATTCCTAATGCAACCACCAACACATTATTTGGTAAACATTGCCAGAAAGCTCATTTTTACCAATTAAGGAGTCGAAAACTATATTTACACAGATTAAAAGGATCTGCCGAGTGAAATTCATCTCAGCTTCAAAGCCTCAGTTTATTATGGGAATCTGGCTGCTAAAAGGTCACGACGCTGCAGATTTTGCTTCACGCATTTGTCACGCACAAGCATGTAGCTCATTCATTCTGCGAGTGCGAATGAAAGGAGAATATCCTAATCATCAATTAGGAAGTCAATTAAATGGAGACGCGATGAACGATGGGAGGTCACTGCTGAATTTCCAGTAGAAAATCTGCAAATATCCTGAAACGTATTCAGTCATCAGCAGTTTGCATTGCTGACGGCAATTGTGAAATTTATACTGGAGTTTACGGGCTTGAAATTAAGAAGGCATCCCCTGTGCTTCATACACACGCTCCGCATGCATTTCGGCATCAATTTGACGGTAGTACAAATATTGGGCAATTGAAACTGCGCATGGAACACTCGCCCAACGAGTTCACTGGAAATTTAAGAGCCGGGTGTGAAATGTACATAAAAGTCATACCCGTGAGGCACATAAGATCGGCGCCTAAACCCACACCCAGGGCACACGTTCGCCATCCCGTTCAGGAGAAATGCCATTAACTGATAAGAAGGTAAACAATTTCGCGGTGTGAGTCATAGCACAAAACTGACCATCGCGTCGTTCTGCCGCTGCGTTTTTCCACAATACATTTTTCAAGCGAATTTGCAAACTGCGCTGTGCAGCAGACTCGGGGATTACTGGTCAATTAGTCACAAGAACAGCGTCAACTGTCAACATCAACAAAGGATTACGATCTAAACGTTTTGTACGATTTACATTCATGAACAAATATTTTTAATTGGGCTCTGAGGCTCTTGAGAATGATGAGGTCAGTTTGTTTATTGCATTGCGATGGATTAGCGAGGTGCCTTTGTCGCCTGTCACTCTGGTATTCGGTCGTATTTGTGTGGATTTGAGGGTCAATTTGATATCGGCCACTCGACTGTGGTCAAATCATTTGAGTTGACTGGGAAATTTTCGCATGGATTGCGCTGAATTCCGCATTATTGTGTCACTTGTTACGTCAAACTTCGATTTCAGCTGCGGCTCGGGTGCAAGCAACTCTTTCATATGTTTCGCAGATTAATGCATAACACGATTAAAGGACGAACACCTGACCATCGTTATCTCATCATCATTCATATGGTGCAATTTATAGTCGATTATTTCCTCACTGCACCAGGTTCAAATTATGGGTCATAAATCGCGATTAAGGTTGGTGCGTCGTACGCGTAATGGAATTTGTGTGTTGAATGACCGCTGATCTGACCTCTCGTAATATGTAAACAGAGTCAACTGGCAATGCGATCGCAGATTGCGTAGCCGCAGATTCTTTTCAAACATTGGGACGTCCAACCAGGCAAGAAGAGAGGTCAACCACAGAAGTAAACTATTCTCGAGTCATTAAATTGTTGCTCCAGTTATGTGAAGAACGCAAGTTCATTGAGACGGGTGAGTGCAAGGGACTATGCAATGCAGTCCTGCGATACACGGATGGATGAGAATTGTATCTTTACCTTTGGAAGAGTGTACGAAGCATTCCTAGCCGATTCTATGAGCCCAAGCTCCATCAGCATGACTTCGCGGAGTTTTAAAAGATCTGGATCCAAATCCTGATGTTTGACTTGGTATGGTATGGACGTCGAGGACGCTCCTCGAGCGTGCACTGAAGAAGCATCATGCAAATAGTTTCCATGCTTCTGAGGTCTACCGTCCGTCACTCCATAGCAAAAGAGTAGGGATACAAAACATACTGCGATTATGAGCGACATTATTGTCGTGCAGTCACTATACGGGGTTGTTCTCGCCCTTATTCTTCTACATTTGTGCCAATTTCTGCTGCTACAACTCCAATTGTTTCTATTCCTGGTCATTGTATTCTGATCTTGGGTCTCGCTGAGATTTGAGCCTAGAACGAGACGCGGTTTCCAGGAAGGTGAGATGAGAAACATCTCCGGTGACATTATTTCCTGCCTGACACTCAACAGGACATACCACGACGATACGGGGAATGAGGGTTAAAAATAGTCGCTGTAATTTATGAAGTTGTCTCAAGAAAGTGTTCACCTTTCCGCTCTGATGTTTATAGCCTGTATGAGCCACACAGACGCTGGCCGAGTAGAGTAACTTTCACGGTGTCAACTTTCACGAGAATGACACAAGAATGTCGTTCCATTCAAATCCCACACTGCTGCTTCAAGATTTGTGTTGTTGATTGTCCGTCTGAGAAAAACAACAATAACATCAATGCGATGCAGCGCATAAAGTCTTTGGCTTGAAGTCTCTGTGCTTGTTTGTTTGTCTAGGAGGTGGTGGCAAACAACTAGAAGAAACTTGTAATTTTACAGAACTTGTAAATGTAATTGTTATAGGCTCGTATAAGGAAGCATACTTCCTTGTCTCAATTTGCCTCTTGGTGCAAGTAGGAAACAAGTTTTGTCTTCACTCCACCACGTTATTGCGTTGACTGTCACTCGCATGAAGAAAACCTTGTCTATTATAGCGGCAACAGGCTTGGAGTGCTGGTGGCTGGCTGGCAACCACCACCAAACAGCCACATTTGCAGTCATCTGAATCATCGGCTCGTACTCATGTCAGTTACTCACTTGCGAAGGCATGCCCATGTCGTGAGTCGTGCCACTAAACACAGTTTAGTGCAGTTAGTTAACATTTAACATTCAGCAGACTGCCGGAGGAATGCATGGAGATGAATCTAGACTACAACTTTGTGAATACCCAACAGCAAAAGGTTATGTACACGGACGGGAGCAGGGACTCGTAGCAGGTTGAGACGAGACATCAGCTCCGCATCTGCATCTATGCAGAGATACCTGCTAAATAATCACAGCAAGACGCTTGCATGATTTGATTTTTTTAATAAGTGACGAACTTCGATCGACGCTGCCGCCGTTTTGCACCTCTTAATTTGACAATTATGCGCTGCAGTTCCTGACTTCTCACCACCACCACGAGTACTCCTTGCTGCACAGATCGATATTTATTACCACATTTTTGAGAATTTGCAGTTAGAGTACAAGATAACCTACAATGCTTGTCCGAAGTACGCAGTAGAAGCCAAAACGCCGCGATGAGACGCCAAAGCCAAAACAGCTTTTTCAATCACATCTGCAGCGGCAGCAATCAACCGTTATATTGTCGAAGACAGGACAAGTTTTGTGGATGGGGCTGGGTAGTGGGCAGCCATCATACGCGCGATTTGATGTCGATTTCCTACGCATTGTGTTTGCATAAAAAAGATGTACGACATGCACAAGTGAAACTCATCGCCTCACGATCCTTAATCGTGATCTTGTCTCAAATCTCACAAGAATTTCAAGGTACAATGATTGGCCACATCGCTGCACCTTAACATCAGAGCAGGCAGGAGATGCGGCCCAGAGTAAAATTCATGTCGCTGTATTTTTAATTTACAACTCTCGACCCAGACATTTTACGCATGCACTTGTGACTTATTAAAATTGACATAATCATTTGTCTGCACTCGTTGTGGTTGTGACTCAAAAATGTTGAACTCTAAAGTAAGGTCGTAATATCTCTTACTTTCATCCACTACAATTTACGTCAAATGGGTTGTGAGTCCAGGCCGGGTAGCGTTGCTCGACCGAACTGACATTCCACGGATTCCAAGCTGACACTCTATAATCAAAATTTTTTTTTTATTTCTTTTTGTTAGGCTGCATGCTTGCACAATCGTTTGACCCGTTTGCCAGGAGTACTCACACTCGGGTCGAGTTTTCATACTCGTTACAGACTTGTACTATTAAAATTTTTATCAGTTATCTCGTAAAATGGAATAAAGCACGAAGAATCAAATTAATAATCGTCACTATCAAGAAAATTTATTGCTTGAGATTATCCGCACCATTCGCCGTCAACCATCTGATTGCATCACATTCGTAGTCCGTCGATTAATTGAGATATCCATACTGTCAATGACGGCTTTGGGACAGATACAGACTGTGACTGACTTGCTCTTTATACTAATGTCAAAAAGTGGTCATTCCACCGCCATTGTCAAATTGTTCCTGGTGCCATCATCCCCACGATGAGATTCCTCACGTCTTTTACGTACGGAGATTGTAACGCCTACTCTTTCTTGGAAGTCGAAGACACAGGATATATGAACAATAACTTTCTTACTTACAAATCAACGGCTTGCGAGTTCGCCGGCGAACTCAATTAAAATTAATAAGATGCGCAAGGTGTCCAAGCATTTGTTTACAAGTTTCGTGCGAAATATGTAAAGTGTTTATGTGTCGCAGTGTCGTCCCTCGTCAGCTTTACTGATACCAGGCGGGATATACCGGCTATTAAGATTTGCATTCGTTTAAAGGGAGGACGAGACCCAAATCTCTGTTTCGAAGAAAGTAATTAAAACTTCTGAGAACTACTTAAAAGTAAACATTTGTTGGACCATGAGTGCATGGTATGGTGCGCAGCATGCATGTAAGTGCGTTACGCACTGGCGAGCGTATCTGCAAGGTGTGATATTTTGTCAATAGTTAAGCCAAACACAAGATACTATGCTCTGCATGGTTGACACATCTTTAAAATCATTCGGCCATCATCCCTCGCAATCCCTCGCCCATCTCTTCAGTAAATAAGGTATGATGATAAAACGGAACTTGCTATTTCGTCAAAGTCAAAGACGGTCATAGGTTAGTGAATTCATTTTACGGCAATTTTTGCAATCATCGTGTCGCGTCTTTAATCGTCGGCTCGTGGAGGCTGACTACAAATGAAGGCAGCAAGTTGTAATAAAATGGCTGGATTTCTACACGCTCTGAGAGAAATCCCAACATAAAATGGGGTGCATGTTCTTCCGACTTACTTTTATTCTCATTGCATCACGGAATTTCAGCTCGTCAAAAAGTGCGTCAGACGGACTTGATCTTCAAGCTGCGTCAAGATTTATGGCAGACTGAATGAATCAATAATCGGTTAACTGTGTAGTAATGAGATCATACCTCGCCTCCTAAAGAAAAGAGAGCCAGGTAAAATTGTCGATCGTTGTGCATGATTGAAGAAAAGGCCAGTATAATCAGGAACTTAACAGTCTCGGCGAAGCCGACTGGGAATTGCGAATCGAAGTACCCCAACATTTATGTGATTGGGGTTTTCCAACTCTTCGTCAGCTACATAGCATAAAACTCGAGCGGTTATTTTTTGTGGGCTGTGTTGCTGCATTCATTTTGCGATTGGCGTGGAAATCGCTCTCTACTCTATACGACACACACGCGGCCATGCTAACATTTGCAGACGATAAGTTATTTTAAGAATGAGTCTGCAATCTTTTAATTGTCGTCATTCAGTATCAAGATTTTGTGTCTGTATTGTTGCCTTCATGCTCAGTGTATCAGTATCAGACATGGGTGTGTTGCAAGAACGGTGGTAGCGTGGTGTTAACAAGCACGATTAAAAAACAATGGGACTCATTTCATTCAAACGAGTTCCTATTTTATCCTATACAATGAAGCATACGATTCCAATGCATTGTGTGCATTACTGCCATTGGAGTCTTGTTCATTCATTCATGCTTCTCTCGCCTACCATTTAATCAGGCATGCAAGCCTTTTTATAGCCAGAAATTACAAAATTGGTATTTCCATTCCCGTTACTATTCCGTATTCCCCACCGTCCAAGCTGCTGCCAGTGCGAGTTCTCGCATTCTTTTGGAAACAGCCGTACTTCCTGCCTGTGCCAATCACACGGCCAGACGACCATTAGAAGTGTGAACAAGTCTGTCCAACTGTTGGTGCAATGTTCATGTCAATTCAGTAACAGTTGCCAAATTCCCTTCAATGAACAATCGCAAGTTAATTCCACCAGCATTTTTTGCCATTCCGCGGTAGTCGAATCCAAAAATGTCATAATAATTCTCCCATGTATAAGTGTCAACACGCCAAATAATCATACATTTCCTAAAATTTGAACTTGAATGACCCAAAAAAGTGCTTGCTGGTATCAGTGGACTTGACCGCGAGTGTGAGTTTGGCCACTGGTTGAGTGATAGCTCATAGAATCGAGTTTCCATGAACAAGTGCATTAATGCTCTATCTGAATGTGATCATATGGTCAGGAATTGTGAACACTATGAAATAAATTATGAAATCCTGTAACGATTTGCGCAGGGTTTCTCCCTTGCATCGGATGCAGCATCTTATTGTGCGCGACCATTGAACTGCAATGATTATACTTGTAACCTGGAAAACCAGTTTATGAGTGATGACAAGAAAGCTGCTTTGAATCGTTAACTAGAAGCTGCGCGTAGTGCAATAGCACCTTCGCTGCACTCGGACCAGTGCTCGTGGCGTGGTTAATACTAATTGAGGTCACTTTTACACGAAATGCGTACAAAGATCGTGCGCTATTAATAGCTTGCGTGCGTTACGCTTATTGGATTCGGTTTGTGTTGCGCTGCACTCCCTGACGGCATGCTTATTTTTAAAAGAGGGTGAAATGTGCGTCTGTGCATTCTGCTGTAACCTTATTTTGCTAATTGCGTGTAAATTTTATGCTTAGCCAAACAAATTTTAAGACGTAGGCATTCTTGGTTGTTTATGGCTCCAGACGATGCAGCGAAGCGATACAAACTGCCTGGCTGGATACGGGGTGTTATGCTACGTGGCTCACACGCTCTCACCGGCGTGATTGACTTCGGCGGCGGCAGCGCGAGATGATTCACTCCTGAACCCTAATGCCTGCAGTCGCTTCCTTTGACAGGATTCATAACTTCTCTGGTTTCGTCCATACTTTCTAGTCTTTCGATGATCGATGTCTGTAAATTGTTCCTCCGTGCTCACCTCTTTTTTGACGCGCGTAGTAATTAATTACCGAGTGAGCAACTTATTACAATAATGAACTTGAGGAGGACGAGCTGGGCTTCAGGGGTGGTTAATTGATCATTACAGACATCGCACAGACAAAGCTGAAGAATGATCACAACTCGCATCCGTAATCGCATGAATGAAGTAATTTTGTGTACACGCAACGTACAGTCTGCGATTAAGAATTAAAAATACCGCAACTTAAAGGTCGTAATGATAAATCATACGAACAAAGTTTCATGATATAATGATGAGTGCATTGTAGTAACAGTGTGCTGTGCCGGTGCCGACAAGGACGCCAGAAATTACAAATTCTTCGATTGTAAAAGGCATGCGTTTCCTCTGTACCTGGAACGCAGCAAAATTCGAAACTATCCAATAAAATGTTGAGAGTGTTTGATGAGTCTTCAAAATTCTCAGAACCCAAAGGCACAGGTACTCTGCGAACATGCAATTGGAATTCTTCCACTGTTCGCCAGAAATTCTCAGCAGGTTCGAGCAAGTTGGATGGACGATTAAGGTCATCGAAAAGGAAGCGGAAATAATTCGATTAAAATATACACAAACGCATAACAAAAAGCAATCCATCTTTCATCAAACTGTTTACTTACCTGCAGCTGCTATGTGCTGTTTTAAAGTGAACTCCATGAGCGTGGTTTAGTTTTCCGAACCTGCTGAATCTGGTGGAGTAAAAGTGAAAGAAACCGAGAACACAGAGGAATAGAACATTCATTCATTTCGTCCATATCTTTGCACAGGGCGGCCTTTTCCATGCAGGTTGCGTGTACAGCGACCCGGTCTGGAACATTTTCCTGGTATTCAGCAACTCCCTATAGCCCGACTCAAAGCCAAACGGCACTTCGCGTTCGGATTAGCGCACACATTCGCACAATGCAAATATCCACGTTTTCGTGCGATGCGAATATTTTATTACATACTCGCATCTTTTATGCCACCATTTCTGCAGAAATTTGCGTAGGGTATAATTACCACGACTGGAAGGATAGTGAACTTGAGCATCCTGAACTCCAACTACTCATTCATTGTCAAAATTTCAGACCGGCCGACTCCTGGCCCCTCATTTCAAGAATTCAACCAAACTGGCCAGTTTTCTGCGGAAGCATTCAACGAAACGTCACAATACACGCGACACGCACGTCGACATTATGTTTTTTATCACGTTTTCGTCAGTGCAGACCGGAATGGCAGAGTCAGAGTTCGCTGTGTGTTCCTTCCTGCTGCATTCATCGCGTAATTATTTTTGTTCATTCATAAGTCATTTCGCAATACTACAGTTTACGCCGTATGTCCATTACGTATTCAACCCATTACGTAGATACCAGCAGCTCTGCGAGTCGGTTTTTATTCATTAGCAGTACTGCACTGACGCATTAGAAATTGCATGAGCATCGTAATCAGTCAACATATGATTAGTTATTCCCTTACATTACGCGACTGTTCTGATTGCTAGAAGGAACATGATTTTCGTTTTAAATTTTAGGGCAAAGTCAATTTAGGGCAAACTACAAAAGTTTAAATTTTCCATATATCTAAGTGTTCTATACCTATTCGTTTCTGCCGTGGTTGCCTGGTTCAGGAAGAATGTTCCATGAACACAAACAACTAGCTCAACCAATGCAACATCGATTGTTGGTATTTCACGTTGGGCAGTTGAAGCAACACTTAATTCTAAGCTTTTGTCAACGTCACCAACCGGCCAAAGTTCAAAATTCAATTGATGAGTAAGATGATTGCAGACTTTTCACATACATTCTGATGCACGGTTATCCTTAGTCATTCATGTCGCAAAATAAGCATTTAATAATTGGTCGTTCGCAGATTATGTGTGCCATGGCTGATCTGTCTTTGCAAGTATGCAAAACAAAAACCATGACGTTACTAAGAAGAACCAAGCTATCCAATTGAGGTACCATTTAATCGAAGGTAATTTTGAAAATGAAACTGCTATTCCTCTTAATTTAGGGCAAAAACGTGAGACTCGTGACGCCATGAAACGAATGCAGGAACAAATGTACGAGTTCTCGTTTAGAGTCTAATGCCGGTCTGAAAAAATTGGGCTAGGATTTCCCATGAATGCGTTTCATATCCGTGTGCAGAGACTCGTGATTAATCATGCGAGCAGTGTGACTTGGCAGTGTAAGCTTCCATGTAAAGTTCTACATTGAATGCATTAATGCTGACGTTGTGCGGGTAACCAAATCCACAGACAACAACATACAAATTTTCATTCCAAGAATTTTGATGCACCTCGAATTAGCAAGTCATCTTCCGTCCCATGGCTGCCCTTTAGTACTAGTGAATTAGCAGGCTCATATTAGCATTTCCAAGCAGCAAGACGCGGAAAATCTTGGAAATGCTTTCGTAACGCACCCATGCGAACTTAAAACGTCGACTACGTTGACTTAAGCTTTGTCGAAAGAGTAAATATTTGTAAATCATAGTAATTTGCCATAAATAGACATGAACACAAAGAAGTCTGAAAAATAAATCGAAAGTGAATACTTCCTTGGTCGGCTTGATAGCAGGTTACTATAAGAAAGTCTTAGAAATGCAGTGCGTTAAGAAAGTACACGCACATATAAAATACCCACGGCTCGTAGTAATATTTTATAAGCGTGAGAGTGTGAAAAGAAAGTTAAGCTTTCCATTGTGCAATTTTTTTGTAGCAAAATATGCTTGCCTTAGTGCTTTATTCGCCCTCGTGTACATTGAATCAAGGGCAGCTCATGCGCCACGCGCAGAGTGAGTAACTGTTTAACCCTGGAAGCAGGTCATTTCCATAGCAGATGGGAACTCAGATTTGAAGTAGCGTGAATAAAGTCGCAATATTGGAGAAAAATTCAATCTAGCTTTGTGCGTAATTTAAAAGGAAAACCGTATAAGATTTTCTTCAAAATACTTGAGAGCGAGAGGTGAGATTACTACAAGTACACGTTACTGTGCATTTGAATCCATAAATCTCATAATTCTATTTATAAAGTGTGCCAATGTTGCGATGCGACTGACTCCTCCAGTTAGACTGAAATATAATGTGTGTCAACCAAGATTTGACTCCTTTTTACTGCGACTAGCCTTTGAATTTATTTAACCACAACGATTAAGTGTCAGATTCAAGTTTGGACTTTACGGATTGTGTTTGTATTTGAATGAGTCTCATCCCCATTAACAAATTGCTTTTGGAATGTGCGTGCTATAAAAATGTTCGTTTATAAGCAGAAATAAATGTGCACACCGGTTTGAATGTGGAGATTCGATTTTTCTCTTCCACCCACGCGGAAGATTATTATCTTGTCTTCCACATGTGCACATGTTTTGACTCCCGCTCACCGCAGCAACACAAAATACTGGTACAAGTCTTGTATTACATGTAATCCCTTGAGACGTGTTCGCGCGGAATGTGAATTTGTTTAGTCTTGCGTGTTCGTGCTCGTGTTTTGATAGTAAATTGTGCGAGTTTGAAATCGTTTACACTTCCACTGTGCTGCATGAGCGAACTTTAAAAATATGCGTGAGTTCATTCATAAAAGAATTTTCTCGTTTTACCCCGTCTTTGTTTGAGCATCACCACGTGATTGCATTCCGATCAATTCAGTGATCGAAGGGCTGATGTCCGACTCCAGCGTTCGTGGAACACGGCCACAACTCCTTGGAATCTCACAGACCCGAACCATCAACTTGTTATCACCACTTTGTAGGCTGCTACTGTAAATACAATAGGAAGTTCAAATGTGTTTCAATAATGTGAGTAAGTTGAAGTTTCAAAAATTATGAGCTGTTGACGGTTGTACTCGATCATCGCCATCATTACCACCTCGTCGAGGGCAAGACACAAGTCCGAGTTTTGTATGGTAGAAACGTTATTCACCTCCATGACATAAATGCGTTTTTTACGGGCAGAAGAACCTAAGACTGAATTATTCACAAGGTAGGAAATGCCTAAACTCTGGTTTTATATTGTCTGGGGTTAAACTCTCAAGTCGTTGGCGAAGTTTGTTGATCGTGTGGTAAAGACTAAGTACTGTTTCACGTTTGTAAAATGGTAAGATGTCTGGACCAGTTCAGTAGTTTGACAATCAGTCTGTTTCTACCGTGTTGAAATATTACACGCACATGAAATTCCATCAAGATACCTGCATCAGTCGCCAAGCTACTCTTTCTTCAATCTTATCTTGAGCATTTCTGAATAAAAACAGTCTTCAGACCTCTTGTTTACACATAAATTACAGTACATTCTTCAACACGGTAACTGCAACATGCAAAAATTACACTACATCCATTATTTACAAGAGATTGAAAGTAATAACAATTTGCAGTTGGCGTAGTTAAACGCTGGCCTTGCGTTTTCAGGCTAATAACTCAATAATTGAAATAATGAAATTATTGTTGGTAAACATCATTCTGCGGCACAACTTGTGTGTACAAATTCAAGTTCATGACCGACCACTAATTTACAAGTGTATTAGGCAAGTCATTATCTTGTGTGGTAGACCAAAGACAGATGCTGAGATTGTCTTGTGTTTGGACGGTAATTGTATTGTTAGAATTTCTTCATACGTCCGTGCCATGCCTACGTGCAGTAGGCAGTACCCAGGTTTCCTTGTTTAATTAAACCCTAAAATGGAACAGCCAAGCACACCAGGATGATACCGGTTAAATTAAAAGTTCAACCCACCTGACAAAGTGGAAAAGAGCGTCTGATGCTTCTCTGAGAGACTTGCAATAATTTAATGCAAATGACAAGCCGGTAATTGCGCAACAAGTTAAACCCCTGAAAGCATTGTGACGATATTTGCACTATCACATCCCAACAGCAGCATTACGGACAAATCAAGCTTGTAACAAGTAGCATAGCGTATACGCCGAGTCGTCTGCATAGTCCGCCAATTCACGTTCCTGATCTTGATCTTGATTCTTGTCTGAGGTCGTTCCTTAATGAACTTGTACCTGTACCACCTCATTTCATCGTTTACTTTTTGCTCCTGACAAAATTTTTGCGAATACAATAACTCGACAGAGGAAATAATGATAAATCGTCTCATCACAAAGACGCTTCATTAAGGCAATTGACCGCTGTTGTCGGAACTGCGAGCCTCGCTATGTGCTCAGTCAAGTACAAATCTCGTCAAGAATGGCGACGTTGGATAGGAAGTAGTACATGTACCAGCAAAGAAAGGAACAATGCATTTAATTGGAGTCGAAATTAAATCGATGTACTCGCATATGAATTAATTTTATTCCCGACAGGGATCTCTCTCACTTCACTTAGTAAGAAGTCTCACTTCTAACCTCGCATAACTCCTACCCGTATCCCACCCATGTCAATGATTTCTTAATGGACACGGCGACAGGATGACAGACAGCTTGGATCAAATATCGAGACGAAAGGTGACACGTCTGCAAACTTGTGCCCCCGCCGCTGGACGCCGCCTGACACAAGTTAGAGCTTGCAATTCGGTTCTCACGTTCTGAGCGAAAGGTCATCGCGGTAAAACCTTCCTTCCTCTCTGACATTAATATCCTTACACCGCCAAGATGCCATAAAATACTAGTAACATGTGACCAATTAGTCCACACATTTTCCGAATAAATAATTACATTTTTAAACGGCGAAGCAATCTTGCCAGGAATTTTCACATTATTTGTTCCAGAGAAATATATTCTTTCATCAATTACATGGAACGAAATCCGGATTTGCTGTATGGGATCAGACTCAGTGAGCGAGAGCCCAATTTCTTATCAGCGGTCTGGCCCACAATTCCTATCAAATCGTGATATTTCTTGCTAAATTAGCGATTAACGATTCCTGAGTGCGTGCGGCATGACATCGAGGGAAACCAACATGTGCGCAGGTACAAAAAATGCTGCCTTGCTTGAAACTCGACCCGTTTATAATGTTTACAAATATTAAGCGAGCACAGATGAGACCGAGCCAAACATGAGTGTGACGTTCGCTAATTTACATCGTTATCCTTATGGTCAAGTTCATATTGCATAGATAAGAATTCGTAGATCGTGAGTACTTTTTGCACTCTGTAGTAGATTTAAACTTATTGACGTGGAAATATCTGGGACAGGGAAAATTGGCTGGCCGTGGCTGAATGACTGAAACAATTGTGATAGCTGAGCGGATGTCCGATCATTGTGTGCGCCATCAAATTTCCAAAGAAGTTCAATTCAGGGCGACGTCCGTCTTCGTCGACGTTACGCAAGTACGCTGCGAACGGGTGCAATCCGAAATATTCTCGTTAAGTTTCAAAACAAAGCCTGCAAATGAATTCAGGTACTCCTATACTTTTTCTGCTCCGATGACTGTTCTATTGAATTCGCATTGTTGACTTCTGCAAACTCACTTCACAATGACGGCTGGCCATTTTTGGCGACGTCCGATGCGCATGAATAATTCATCGCGTGCCACCATTTGGACCAAGTTCTTAATACACGCGATGAAGTTGACAAATGTCTAATGAATATGATGCCACAAGTAATTTGAGCTGAAGCTTGAGACTGTGACAGTGTGACGATAACGTGACGGCTGCCTGCGACATCGCAAGAGCAGAAGCAAGTCGCAGTCGCAAGTTTTCCATCTTATAAAACTCTGCTGAGCTTCTGCTGTTCCCTGCGTGCATATCGTAATACTACTAACAATAAAAACGGTTGACGACAGTTGACACATGTCGCGTGCGTCTGTGTATGTATTCAACGCAAATTATGCAAGTTTGGTACGCCGAAAAGTTTCGCTCCGTGCGTCTCCAGTCTGCATCCATATATCTGTACTAGCATATTGAAAGTTGAATTATGATCGCAACCACGACAGCAGCTGCACACTTTCTCTTCAAATAATGCTCTTATTTTTGCAATGCAAGTTTATTGTAATTATTTAAGGACCAAAATACCAAGCAACCAATTTGAACCAGATTTTAGGCAATTGCTAGGCAGACAAACCGATGCCTCACATGCAATTATTAAAAGAGGATTAAGTGATTCAAGAAGCGCAGAATCTTGCAAAATTGTGGAAAGTCGGTGGTATCTTTTGTCAGCTCGGATCGAAGTGCACGGTAAGGAATCACCTGTTGCATCTGTGACCGGCCTCTTGAAATTTCCCAGGAGTATTAAGCCGTTTCCAGGCACTTGGCACGCTTATCATCGTATCAAAAGCGTCACCTGTCTGCTGGGAAAAGCTTACCAAAAGGGGCAAGAAAAGACTTCCCAGATTAATGCGATCATGACGAATAATGAAGAACGCAACGTTTAATAATTGAAAACAAAGGAAAACAAGCCTCCGATGAGATGAAACGAAATTTCGTTGACAAAGGACTCGCTTTAAGATTTGTGGTGAAGATTTTCTTTGCTTGAGCTTTCCGTCACGAAAATGCGCTCTTTTCTCAAGAAACCTTACTTTCTAAATTTTCACGCTATTGATGGTCGCAATCGGCAAACCTTTCCTAAAGGCAAACTCTAACTACTGTGACCAATATTCTCATAACAAAGTGCAGTCTTGCGAAGTTTCTTCTGAAGTCCGCACCATGCCCTTTCCATTAGATTTCGCAGTCGCAAACTATTTTTGGTCTGAGCAAATCATATTATTTAATCCTTCCATTGTCTCATACTCTATTCAATTTTTCTTCCACCGTCATCAATATGAACAAAATTTGATTACCTGAAACATCACCTTTATTTAACTTTTGCTTTCTCAATTTAGTTTCGATCTATTCGAAGCTTTACAACAAAGGACGAAATGTGATGCGTAATTTCAAGGAAATATAACATAAATTAAAATACTTCTGTCAGGTTTCGACGCAGTGCTTTTGGAAAATGTGTTTTACCGACTCATGGTTGGTTAGTTGTGTAACCACGCCAGAGAATGAGGCAACTTGAGAATGTGTGGAGTAATCTCTACAGGAGTCTTTCAAGTAAGAGACCAATGCATCATTAAAGCGTAGCTGCAAAAAATCGACGATCGAGCAGGAAATTAGCCGACAGGCATTGCTATTCATTTGATCTTCGACTCACGCCTCCGAAGATCGTCGCCAGTATTGGTCGCAAAAACATGCACACCTAAACAAAAACTAATTTCGGTCGGGCATTGCAACAACGATCAAGCATTGCTCCGCTAGTTTTCCAAGTTTCCTTCAATTATAGTGGAATGGTTGGATTCAGCGGTTTTTTCAGGCGGTTGGGACATACAACGGTCAGAGAAGAGCAGTGTGTATAACTTCAATAATTCATATGTACAAGGGAGATCGGAAATTGTGCTTTCGAATGGCAGCCACAAGTTCAATGATCAAGAGCGGGATATCAGATAGAATAGAAAGAAATTAGTAGAAAAAGTCAAAGCGAAAGATGTGCTCAGGTACTTCACGCATAACTTACGACGTGTCAGACGATATTCGAGATAAAAACATGCTTCCTTGTGAATGCTGCTTTAACTTTTTTATAACACTTGAACTGTTTGTTGTGTCTGTCATGTTTTTGTGTTCAATTATCCGCAAACATTGTTGCAAAAATATTTCAAGATTCACCTCTCAAAGGTTGTGAAATAGAAGTGAGCTCAGGTTATGCATGCGGGTAAAGTCTAATGTTATTTGGGTATTTACATACTTCTAGGATTAGGTCGTTACTCTGGCTGGCTCGTGCTTTGTCAGGTGCGAAAGTCGGGTAATATGAGCTCAACCTGCGAAACTTTGATCTTTAAATTACTTTTCTTTCTCGAAACAAGTGGCCCAATCTCCGATGCACGGCATCCCAAACATAAACATAACCCGTGCAGAGGCAGGCAAACTTGTAATTTACGGACTGAGAATCATGCACGTTGTCAGCTGTCTTTGACCTCGGAAATGTGACGCCGGTGATTCAGTGTTGCGCTGGTTCTCCGTGTCTTCGCTCAAAAATTCATGGAACCGTCGCTGTGAATCATGGAAATGTAAGGTATTTGACTAAAATGAATGTTTAGAATCCAAGGCGACAAGTTTCTGCTTTCTAGTCTGCTCAAGTTCATGACCTGCTGCGCATTTCTTCCAGTTCGCGAGAATGTTCTAAGGAAAACAGATGAACTTGTTCTTGGCTAAACGAACCGAATCAACAACAAATAATTTGAATTTCAAGTAATGTTTTTGCGTTCTATTTTACAGGGTGCAGGGTCGCAAAAGTTGAGTCTCGTGCGAACCTGAAAGAAAAAGAAAAGTGAAAAGGAAAGCATCTGTGACCTAAATGTTGCTACGTGACTACGAATTTGTATGAATTCGTTTAATTGTTCGTGTCTTTGTTGGATCAACTTTTCCCGTTTGTTTTTTCTCGGCCGTCGCCACAGCACTTGTGAGGAATCCGCATTCTGTGACAAAAGATTTATTTTGTAGTTCGTCTCGTAAAACGTAAATGATAAATTGGTTTGGTAAATACCAACATTTTCCTTGAATTCAATTGAATAATGATTTTCAGCTCGCATACCAAGCGAATACATTCTTGTAAAATGCGAGCTGCCCATGTCAATGCTTCCAGATCGTGAAATTAGGCTGAAGGGACTTAACTGTTCAAAACATAAGCTCGTGATTGCAATCTATTGCGCATATGGCAGTTAGATGTTGGTCTAATATTTGATCCGATTAATTTTCTTAATGTAACGGGAACTGGCACATGGCTCGACAAAGGAGCTGCGGTAAAGCCGGAATAAGAAATCATAACCATCGCTGTCTGGGGCACCTGCTAATCTTGTCATTGGTTGCTTCAGATCAAACCTCAGCGGTTTTTGTGTTCCCTTCTTCAATCTCTCTGAGAATTATTTGTCATCAGGCTCAGTCAAACCACTTGCAATTTCCTTCACCTTTACTGCGAATATTTACGGAATGGTTGTGCCCTCAGTGTCAAAAGAGCTTAAGCCCGATGTAAAATGTAATGTAGGGCAGGAGTGCCAGTAATGCGACAACACAAGATAAGCGTTTAAGTTGGGAATCACAAGGGAATTGAAAGTCACGATTTACAATCTGTGGAAGTGTGGCTCAAATATGAGCGTGACTATCCGGTAGAGATTTCTGGAGTACAGTCAGGTGTAGAGAAAATCAAACACGAAGTTACTCCTAAGGTAATAATTGCACTCTTTGCAAAAGTCGATCTTATTTGACTAATTGCTTTCCTGATGAAGCAAAGTCATTTGACGTGCTGACCTCGTTTTATTGCGTAAGGCAATGACATGTGGCATTGCAGGTGAATGAATACTCTAGCTCATTATCGTGCCATTAAAGTCAGATTCAATTTGTTGACATGTTTACATTTCCAGATTTGGTTTTATTTACATATGCAAGATTTATCGAGTAAGGAAATGCATTTGTCACCTTGCAGCCAAATGCATTTAAGTACAAACATTGAATTTTCATTTATGCTTGCAAGCGATAGTAACGATGTAATTATGATTTGTCAGTAATGTGGTAAAGCGAAAACGACTCGACTGGTCTTTGAAACGAACCGTGAAGAGTCAAATGATGTTTCTGTGTTGAAAATCTATTAATAGCCAAGTTACTCTTGCTGTGTTGTCATGCGTCTCGAGAAAGGCGTGAAATGCAGTGCACGTGGCCGAGCACCAAAGAAAGAGGAAGCAGAATAGGCCAAGCAATGTTCAAGACCTACTTTTCTCTCGTTTCAGTCCAACCCCACAACAAAAACATTTATTGGCAAACTTGTCATATTATTCCCGTTTCATGCGACATATCTTCACACTCTCAGAGAGAATTTCCCACCAATTCCGAGATTTTAAAGGTGATCACAACCTTAAAATGCTCTCGACGCCTCGAGCTAATGCTTTAGCAATTAGTTTTTCTTGAACCAGTTTGTGTATTTTTAGTAGTTTTGCCTACGCTTTATACATTCTTTGGTAATTGTACAAGGTTTTCATTCGAGTTCTGGCTGGACATCGAGGCGCCTTTCAAATGTTACAAATTTTTCTTATTTCTCGATGCATGTTGCTGTTGAAATTCCTTGTCTAGCTTCAGATACTTTCTTGCAAAAACTGTGAAAAATGTAAACGCGAAATGCGCATTTAGGAAGAACGAGTTCGGTGCAACAAATGAAAATACGAACGCTTCTATAAATGCATGAGTTCAACCTTCGACCATTTAGGGCGTTGGCGCGGGCTGAGGAATGCGCGCCGGCGAGAATGAGCAAAGGCATGGAATCGGAGAAATGCAACCGAAGAGGTTAATTTGTTATTTATAGGAACACGTTGAAAGTCGACAATACAAAACGTAAAATTATGTGACCCACCGTCCACAATTAACTACGCGCAAAACATGTTTGAAGAATCACGGGACAGTTGGGGAAGAAAATGACTTCATTTAGGAATTGCGAGAAAAAGATGAATGGGATTCTAAACATAGAGTTTGTGTAAATAATGATCAGAAATAGAAGCAGACTGGGCCTATTTTTAACCACGCAGTATGATCGAAACCAAACAATTAAGAGTTCAAGACATCTAGAAACTGCGTGGAACATGTGACAAGGCTGAATTAGTGAATACGTGGAAGCTATAACCAGAAATTTGTCATTCCAAAAATACTCTGATAATACTAATTCATGTCTCACACACACGCACATCATTCGCGTAAGTTGGCCACCGACGAAACAGACAAGCCTACATAAACAAGCACGGTTTGTTACAGAGGCCACAAAAATGTGACAGAATTTATTAAATCGATCGTACGGATTGAGTTGTGAAGAATGATAACACTCTCTGACCCGTGGCAGCCACGAAGCAGAAAGAGCACAAGTGGTGGGAAGTGCTCGGCGCCTTCCACAGCCTCCACTTTGCAGGGTTGCGCATCACACCGGCACCAGTTAGACACATGACAAATAATCATGAATAACCACCAACCTGCTCCAACCGAGGATAGCAAAACAGGCTGAGGAGTTTGAGATCACATGAATTTTGACAAAAATTGAGTTTGTAAAATATTTCCATTATTTATGCACGTACGTAAGAACTTCCGATAAATGATGTCACCAGCCATTTTAGTCCAACTTTGTGGCTCCAACATCGGTGGAATAGTCTGCTGTCAAGATCCGCAGTGCAGGGCGAACTAGACCAGAATGACCTGGGGCAAGCTGGTTCCATCTGTCTTGAGTCGCATTTTCAAGAAACGATACCGTAAGAACGCACGGTGCAAGTTTAGTCTAAGCAAAATCCTTCGGTGGAGTCAGTCTCGCTTTATTAGGTTATTTTCTCCAATTCTGAAATAACAACCGATTTGTTTCTTCACCCGAACGGGCAGTCGTCTCATTTTCTCCTGCTGGCCTCCTCGCTCGAGGTGACTAATCTTTCAGCTGTACAAAAATAAATATCAACAGAGACTCATGGGCAAAGGAATTTGAGGAATTTGTCTATTTACAAGACAGAATGAAGAAAGTATTTTCAGCAGTCATAATTCTCGGTGCAGTACATGTTTATGACATTGTTTACAAATTTCGCTGATTCACAAATTACAAAGATCCCAAGTGGTGCTAAACTTACGTCTACTTACTAGACTTACTACGTTGTAGAGAAAGTTCCTTGTGCCATAATTATCCAAAACTCATGAGTTAATTTTCTTCGTCGTACTTGCGTAGTTTAAGATGAAACACAAAATTCAGACTCTCGTCATAAATGCGATTCCCATTCCGCGCTCTCCAATCGGAAAACCTGACCTTTACCCCCTGCGTGCAGAATAAACGACTGCATGTAAAAGGTTTATTTGTTGAGTATTGGTGAAGGTCGCACACAGACAATAAAGAGATGGAAGTAAAATATTAATCTCTTTCTTTAATTGTTGAAGGATGGGACATGCATCAAACAAACTACAAAGCGGAGATTTGCACTCGGGACTCGCCGAGATTCTAGGAAACATTTGATTGTCTAACGTCAGCAGACTCTTTTTCCTGCTATAATCTCGAGCAATGGCAAGTAATTAAGTCTGTGGCAAAAAGTCCTTATGCGACGATTTGCGTGCATTGTAGATCACGTAACGAGCGATGTCGAGACAAGCTTACATTCAAAACCGTAAGCCAGGAGCGGAATATGCATGCGTGATTATTACTTAATACTCCTTTTTATTCTTATCAGTGCAACGATGACGAAGATGGGCTTTCCTATCATTCCAGAAGGTCAACGCGCAATGTGCTAGGTCTAAGCTACTTAATTTCTGAATAGAGAAAATGCATTGACTCGACTGGATTTGACAAAAGTCTGTGCTGGATTGGACGCACAGATTGAATGACCTGAGAAAATTACCCTTCATAGACAAAAAACATGATCTATCTCAACTTACTCACGTCAGATGAATAAATTAAAACCCCTGGTCGATACGCCTCGACTGCCAAGGCGAAACAACGGAAAAATGCGTCGGCGAAAAAAAACGTTTCTGCCTGAGAAATCAGCTTTTTGCCCAACGTCTATGATTTTAGCCCTTGGGTCTTATCAGCTGATGCGGATGAGCCAGTCAGGATCCTTCTGGTTTTCACAAGATGTCAGAATGAATTAAACTCAGATTTAATTAAATTTCATCACACACCACTCGTATGACATTTACAACGGCCGTCTTGTTGCACTTGGCTAATTAGTTGACATGACTCGTAGCAACTCTCGTTAAAATTACAACTTGCAAAAGCAGTTACCCAAACCGCTGCAAAAAAGCACCCTGATCACCCATCGTCAAAATGAAGTTTAGAATCTTGCATGAAGCGAAAAAAGCAAAAGTGAAGATCAACCACTTTTTTCGTTCATAAAAATCTGTACACCTGATCAAGTCTGCGTTGGGACACAGACGTGATTTAAATAATAAACGGATACTTGGCGGGATGCTGACGTCTTAAGAACTTGTTAATTTACTGCTGATTCACTAACTCACACTAAAATGCTGTTACATAATATTGAGTATTGTCGTTTTCTGTCATTCGAGATTTAAGATGAAGCATGTGCAATAAATAATTCCGGTCTGAAGTCCAGGTACAAAACACGTAAGGCAGAAGTCGAATTTTGTATGGTAATTAGCGCAGAACTTGCGAAAGGAATTCAGAGCAGTTTGAATGTCACTTTCAGGCCAACCCCAGGTTATGCACCTTGCCCGTAGCTTCAGCGCTTCATGCACGCTCCCAAGTTTTGTTTCATTTGCAGATGCATTCAGGCTATTGAATCGCACCGAGATACAAGTTTCCTCTTTCTTGTCGCATCGATGAGAAGCTCTTTCTCTTCTTTTGTTTCAAGTTTAATAATTAAATGTTTCAGAGCAGTCGAGTCGGCGCTTGTTCATGCTCACACGATAATTACACAGCCTTCCTTCTTTGTGTAATTTAAATAATTTTATAGCATAAATAATAAACTTAAAACAATGCGGAGTTGTATAAAATTGATTTCATCTGATGGCTAATATTCAATTATTCATACACACTCTCATGCGCCCAGGACCTTCACTGTGGCAGGCAGACATAATAAAATCTTAACAAAAGAAAAAAAATCAATTGCGCAAAGACGAAAGCAATACCTAACCAATTTACGGCTGCAGAAATTCACTCTGTGGTATTTCCTCATGGCACCTCTCGCATCTAGCGGGCTTATCCTCGTCAAATAACATTAACCCCCTAAGTCAATGCTCTGTCGTCACCTCTTTCCATTTGATTGCATTATTCAACATTTTGCTTCAAACTCACAATTGGCATTGTTTCGGCATGCTCGTTGCTCATTTTTCTTGCGAAGATACTTCTTGTTTACTCTTCTTATGTCTGAAGTTATTTCATATGAGCGACTAGCCCTTGTAACTCGGAAACCCTTGCCTTCGACGTATGGTTTGTACGTCGATTGAACTAAAATTTCAACAAGAAACTCAGCGAATCCATACAAATTAAGACGAATTTCCAATCTTTCCTTTTCATCCATTTCCTAAATATCAAACTCAAATCTCGGTTTGTTTCTATCATCAATAGCTGTATTCGTGCGGCTTGGACAGAGATAGACATTTGCACTTTTTTGGAGAGATCAACTGTTTCATGATAAGATTGTAGGAAGCCAGGAAAATGCTAGCAGTATGAAATCAGTACAGATATAAAGAAATTATTTGGATAAGTAGCTTTTATTACAAATATTTCAATACTTATATTTCACTGCTTTTGATCTTAGACAAACAAGAATTTACGATTGATGAGAGTTTAGAGATGGAATCTTCTGCGACTAGATTCCATCATGTGACGCTTGTCCGTGATGATAAACTCGTACTCTCCAGTTTTCGAATCAAATGTTCCGCTTTGCAGTGATTTAAGCTTAAGCGTAAACCGAGGACCCAATTCACGAAGAGCGACTTTCTTCCCTGATTTAAATTCGTACCTGGAATACAATATTCAAGAATTTTAGCTCAATTACATAAAAAATGCTGAAAATATTTTGTGTTTACCTGTGGTGTCTGACGAAAATGTAATCTCTCTGATTGTGGAACGTTACAGCTCTCCTTCCCTTGAACTGCGGGTCATGATGGAAGAGTGCAGCCAGCATTCTGGCCACGCTTACACCAACGCGAGTTTTGAAATTATTCAAAATTATCTCTGGTCGATGGGATGTCATTTCACGCCAGTCCCTCTATAGAAAAATTACCCATTAAAGGCTTGGACGGGTAGTTAAGATTAAGAGTATGATTATTCCTTACTTTAATATGTTTGGTCAGTTTAACATTGCTTAGTCTAAAAAATGCGGTCGGTCCTTGAGGTAAGTGGGATACCAACATACTACCTGTGGAATGAAACAGAACTTATCAGTGAGGAGGCTGTAAATGAATGTTTCTGTCTTCTTACTGTTCTTACATGGTTCCTTTTGATGTTCATTAATTATAATTATTTCGGTGTACCCTCTTGCGATTGCTTGTTCGACAATTTTTTTCACCACGGCCTGCCGCCTATGAAAGGCTTCAGAATTTGGGATAATTCGAGTGAGTTCCTTAGCAAATAGCCGAGTCTTCTGCAAAACCAAAGGAAGTGATTCAATGTAAGCCGAATGTTTCGAATTCTTCACCTAGTCTAAACTGAGGTAATCTTAATGTTGACATACCAAGGCAGGATTATCACACGTAGTAATTAGGACCTTGGGTTCGTACGACTTATTGAAATAATCTAGATAATCATCAATGTTTAAATCAAAAAGTGATTCGTCATCATCGCCGTCAATCATTGTGAAATCCTCCTCCCTCATCGATTCTATGGTATGAGGTATCTGCTTTGGAGGAGCCTCATCACCAAGTGCTTCCCTCTCCCTTTTCGCTCTGGAGCGTATTTCTTTCGTGGCCTACATTGAATCGTAGAACGACAAATAAAATTACTAGGTTAGGTTAGGTTAATCAGTTGAAATATGTTCACCCTTACTTACCTTTCTCTTCAGTCTTTTCAGTATTCGAAATTGCTCCTTTCGCTGGTGTTTCGTGGTGTACTTTCCGAGTTGTTTCCTGATATCAACCACCACAGGCAGCTTACTTGCGGCGGTCGCTTCACCCCTCGCTGCTTTGAGGCGAGTTTTGATGCTAGCCTTCTCCTTTTCCTTGTCGTCATCATCCTCGTTCCCCTCCTTATCGCTGTCATCCTCGTTCCCCTCCTTATCGCTGTCATCCTCGTTCTCCTCCTTATCGCGATCGGAGTCATCGTTAACATTTTCGCTATCATCAGCGATGTCTACAGTTTCAGGTTCTTCGTCAAACTGATTTTCTTCGGGCCCAGCACCATCGCCTTCCGACTCGGACCACTCAGATGAAGATGAAGCCATTATTTCTGCTTTCTCCTAAGGATTGGAGACAAAGATAATTGTTAGCACAGCTCCGAAAGTGAGAATGCAATAGCATACACGTGCTAACTTACAAAAATCCACTAATGAATAAGCCGACGAAAATATTAAAATCCTTCTCGTACGGATTTCCTCACGCACATGGACTCGTTTAGTTCTGAATCTCGATCGTACTTGCCGCGATTGGCAGCTTTTAGCTTGGGTGCACTCATCACATGAACCGAAATGAGATGAAAGAATTTAAATTCATGTCTTGTTGACAGAGCTTGCAGTTTTCGTTCTGTCAAATTTTTAGCTTTTTAGTTGAGTAATTAGGCTTTATTTTAGTTCAAAATTTAAGTTGGAGAACTACAACCTCGCTAAACATTTTACGCATCAAGTTTTATTTGAGTTCAGTACGTTCAGTTTTGCAAGTCTGATGAAGGCAGCGGTTTCCCTTCCATTCATTGTGATTAATTGAAAATAGAATCTTTGACAACTCGTCCAGCTTGTTTTAGATAATTGCATGGCACTTTTATTAAACCGTCTAACGACTACATTCCTGTGCGATTCTCCTGAGAATTATGAATCCAATCCATTGAAAATGAACACTGTGGCGTACGTACAATCAAAGGTAAATAAACATTAGTAATTTCCTTTCTTTTGATTCTTCAAGTCGATATTCATCATTTCATCAGCATTAGAGACAGGAATTAGGAGCTACGAATTCATTTTACTTTAAGGACTCGATGCAAGCATGCTCCTTTAGCACTCCAGACCGGAGAGGGAATATCCGTCATATCAGTCCTCATACTGTAATTAGGTCACGCCATACCCTACGCATAACGTATCACATCATGTTGGTAACATCATGGCATTCTAAGCACTTTCCGACTTCAGCGATAACTTAAAAGGCATCAGCTATTAGTAAAGCCATTTGGAAATGTGGTTTGCTACCAATTACAAGTACTTGATTGTCAAGTACATGATGATATACGTTTGTACGTAACGTAATCCGGAATGCTATTAGTGCAATGATTGGGCTATCGGGTAGGAAATCAATCGCATCACAAGTGATATTTTTGAAGGAATTCGACTATATTAGGATGCGGTTGCTATACCCCGAAACCTCAGACGTTGGGGACGTACTATTGGCTTTTCAGTTTAACTTCCATTTCTGCGAGTCTTCTGATGATTCTAAATTGTGTTAAATGAACATTAAAGCCAGCGAGATACGAGAACAAGACTTGTGAGCGTATAAAGTTTACGCATAAAAAATAACGCCTTCCTGATGAAATTTTACGTACGATGCATGTGGTAATGTAATATAAACAAAGAAATGTGAGTCATGTCAAAGAACAAGAACATAAACATCAATTTGAAGAATTTCATCATGAATCTTTATCTCGTGTCATGATAAACAAATTGAAACAAAGAAGCACTACGTAGTAACTCTTCATGGCGTGAAAATTGACACTTCATTAGCAAAGCAAAGGGCACAGACGCGAGAGCATCTGTCCTGTCTTCCGTCGCTATTGTCAATTGTTTCATGCAAACTATGTCGCGTTCTTGCACTCGAACGAAATCTGCATTCTACAACTTTATCCACTAATTAGAAATCTTTATTTCAAGTTTAGAGGCGATTTTAGGATAAAAATTCAATACAACAATGGAATGAGATATGGGAAGTCGTACACTTGTCAAGTGTCGAAGTAATCGAGTGTCGAGTGGAAGGAAAGAGAAATTAGGCAGAGCCTGTGCTAATGCCATTTTTGCGATTGTTTAATGACTGCCGATGGCGCAACATGGCCAAAGTTTGCGTTCTTCACTTTTAGTCTGCAAATCATGAAGCTGCGGGGACTGTGAAATTGTTCTGCCCTGTGCCTGTGATACAGCAATGCAGAATATTTATGTGGGAAGATGAGAGGATCACCGCATCGCAGTGAGTATTGAGTTTATTACTCCGTAAAACCTGAGTTACTATGAGGGGGGAATAGCTGCGATATAGAGAAGTGTTATGTACTATTGAATTATATGCACACAGTTCGTGATACACTTGAT